>SKCR01008460.1:0-66202 GCA_019454045.1 Zanthoxylum bungeanum | reverse complement strand
GCGCCATGCCTATCCAATTCTCCAGAAATATTCTTAAAGGAATATACGATCTATATCAGGCGTAGTATACATAGTATATGTGTATGTCGATCCAGTATCGGATGGTCACGTGCAAGGCCTGGGGCTGGGAATGTGTCTGCCCCATACAAAGCACATATCGGATCTCTGGTAACAAGTCTCTATAATCGGATAAACATGACCTAGTCATATTATCCCGATAGATGCAGCATAAAAGAGTACCAGTTCCGTATCCTACGTGATCATCATCTCCACTATGACTGGAGTGATACTTCCATCTCGACATCACACCCAATACACTACGATTCTCAATATACCCAGAAGAGGCGTACACAGAACCTGTTAAAGCCCTGGACGACCAAAACCAAAGTATATTGATTATCGCAAGTATTAGCGGTGCAAGTCTCAGATTAAGACCAAATACACCTACCCTGAAGCGGACTCCCATAGACACATAGACATATTACCAATGGGAATTCTGTGGGGTCTATCCAGAGCGAATCTGTTTTCCGTACCATCAGTAAAACACAACCTCCTATCGCACTTGCATAAGTATCCAATACTTAAACATATGAGAACTGTGCTGTTATGCTTCCACAACGCGCACAGGTGCAATACTAGTCTATTCCACATTATCGATGTCCAGTCTCGATAATACTACGACTAGGGATATTTAATGATTAAACCTTTATGGATTGATACTGTCTCATATCATCTCAATCTGGAACTAATCATAAGACCTTCTATCATTTATACATCTTGGTGATCTAATCACAAATGATAAAATTGCAATTTCCTTCGTCACATAGTTAATTTGTACAACAACACCATGATCTGTACAATAGTGATGATATGGGTCATAATTGTCCAAAAATTCTCTTCTCACCAATTCCCCTCAATGTTAATGAGGTTTCTTATTGTATTATGTAATTTGGTAGAAGTTAGAATAGTTCTAGCCGAGGAGAGGAAATGGTGTTATTTAGTCCAGAAACAATTTGTGAGATATCCATCCGCATATCATTATTAATTTATTTATCGAGCCTTATTATGCTTTTAGAATGCATGCTTAAGGGTGTACGATGAGACCTAATCAAAGATAATTAATTGGTTGTCAATTACGTGAAAAACCGTAAATAAATATTAAGCGTTTTCCTTCCATTGAATGATTCATTCTCAAGATCCAAGATTGGCATTGGTTTGTTGGCCAAAGTCAAGACCTTTGTCTATCGAGGATGTGTTTGAATCATGAAGGCTTTGTTCCATATCGCATGTCTTGGGTAAGTTTTGATTTGTTGGCCAAAGTCAAGATCACTTCTTATTCATCGACATGGATTACAAAGCTTTCCAAAGTCAATGGGTCCCGCTTGACTGGAATCATTAAGCTTGTTGTGCCAAAGCCCATGCTTAGTTGATTCAGAGGAAAAATGTTTGGAAAATATATTGGATATATTGGCATATATAATATATGTTTCAGACTTGGAGGTCCATCTACCGGATCTAGGAATGGATGAGATCCAATTGATCTTAGAGATCTACCTAGTTATATATCATACATCTTGTTGGCCAAAGTCAAGATTGTGTGTTATTTAACGGGATCCTAGCCCACTAGGAAATTAGGTTTCCCGAGTTCTCAACAGAGGGTTAAAGGCTCGCCGAAAATTAGTGGGAGGCAAGTACAAAATTTGCAATTTCGTTTAAATACTGGCCAATACGCGCTCATTTTAATTTTCATCATTTTATAAATATATTAGTTGGACTAATATTCAATTGTTATTTTAATTAAACAGTTGGACTGTATTCAAACTACTTCATTTATAGTTGATTACATAATTGGATTATAGTAATCACTATATTTGAATTTTACCGATCATTTATAGTTGATTATATAATTGGATTATAGTAATCAATATATATTTGAATTTAACCAATCAAAATATAATTAGTTATATAGTTAAACTGTAGTAATCATTACATTAGATTGTACCTGAAATTGTTGATTGGATAGTTGGACTATAGCAATCAAGATAACTGAAAGATAGCAACAAAGAACATAATCCTAGGTGAAAATATCTTTAACGGCATAATTTTCTAGAATGGGAAACGAATCTAAGGATAGTCCTGAGAGTTGAGAAGTTACTCTATTTGATAGAGTGAACCTTCGGGCCTAAGCCCGGAATTGAGCAAATAGTGGAGCATGAGCTTTGGAAGACTTATTGTGATGAAAACTTTAGTGCTCAATCCATTATGCTTGCTGCAAAGACTCCTTAATTTCTTCGTCAAAACTAAGGATTAGATCCTTATACTATAATGATGAAATTAAAGGATCTTTATAGATCTATTCTTAGATCTTAGAAATATTAACTGTAATAAACTCTTGGAGAGTTAATGGCTATGCTCAAGAAGACAGTACCAGAGTTTGCAAAAAGGCAAGGAGGGCAAGGCGTATTTTACTTCAACATACCATAAGATTAAGGCTTGGCCGAAGACTTCTAGGGATATGAAGAAAAAGGCAAGGAAAAATTCATCACAGTCTTCTAGGAAAGACAAAGGACATATCCCAAGATGTCTGCCTAAACTGTGGCAAACTGGGTCATTGGAAGCATGACTGCCGTATGGACAAGGCAGACGTGAAGGAAGTGAAGATGGGGCAAGGCTCCGACTTCAAGGATGTTTGTTATAAATATGTTCACTACTGGTTTTAAAATTGGATTTTAGATACTTGATGTGGTACATAAATATATATACTGATACGTGGGATCTGTTGATTAGCAGGATACTGACTTCAGGTGAGATTGACCTGCGAATCAGAAATGGGACGAGAGTCGCCTATTGACTGGTAACATTATCTCTATATCAAGTTTAACCCGTTGCGAGTATGCCTTTATATTCTAGAACACTAAGTGTTTTGTTTATAAATATGATATTGAGATAAACACATTAGATTTGAATAACAGTGTTTATATTTTGAATATAAATGAATCTTAAACATATAATATGACAAAAAAATAGCTCAAACTGAATTAATCAGATGAGACTTATTTGTGGCATTGTTGTCTAGGATACATTAACAAGACGAGTATATCCACACTTACGAAGGTGGGTACTAGGATGGATTTGATTCTAATTCAAATGATGTCTACGAATCTAGTTTATTAGGCAAAGTGCCTAAAACACCTTTTACTTGGTAAAAGTGCAAGTGCCACAGAGCTGCTAGCCTCGTTCATGGGATGTAAGTGGGCCCATGTCTGGCTAGGCTAGATATGGATATGAATACTTTGTAACCTTTACGGATGTGGTATAGTGTTACAGTTATGTGTATCTTATGAAACACAAGTCAGAAACCTTTGAGTAATTCAAATAGTTTTGACACGAAGTAAGAAACAGGCCGGTAAAAGTATTAAAATATTATGGTCAGACCATAGTGTAAAATACTTAAACATATAAGTTTCAAGATTACTTGAAAGAATATAGTGTTCTTTCATAGTGGACTCCTCCCGGGACACCTCAATTTGACGGTGTGTCTGAACAGAGAAACCGAACGTTGTTTGACATAATGAGGTTGATGATGAGTCACTCTGAGCTACCAATTCCTTCTAAGGATACACATCAACAGTGCAATGCTTATTTTGAATAAGGTTCCATGAAAATCTATTAGACAGACTTCATATTAGATATGAACAGGAAAGAAATCGGGTTTCATATTCCTTAAGATTTGGAATGCTGGGCATACACTAAATGTTTGGATGATACCAAACTAAAACCCAAATCGGTTAAGTGTCTATTTGTAATTGGTTAACCAAAGGAAACCAAAGTATAGTACTTATACAACTCACAAGAGAACAATATAATTGTTGCTCTCCATGCGGTTTTCCTAAGAGGAATACCTATATGAAATGGTAAGTGGGAGGAAAGTAAAACTCGATGAAAATTAGAGTAATACTATTCCAGGCACCAAATCCTCACGGAACACCAACAATTCATCAGGGAAGAAACTGTAACAATAATCTTCGAATACACAAGAACCGTGTAGGTCGGAGAGAGTTAGAAAACAACCTGGGAGGTATGAGTTTCTGATCTCACCTCATGTAGATGTCAATCTTATTGAGGATAATGAAGCGACTATGTATGAGGAAGTGATACAAGGTATCGACTCCCTTTTATGGCAAAGTGCGATGAAGTCCGAAATGGATTCCATGTATACCAACTAAGTTTGGATACTGGTTGATGTACCAAAAGGTATTGTGCCTATTGGTACTATATGAGTCTTCAAAGAAGACATACATGGATGGCAACATACAAATATACATAGCTAGGCTTGTACAGAAAGGGTATCGTCACCAAAATAGTATCGACTACGACGAAACTTTTTCACTTGTTGCCATGATTAAATCCATTTGGATAATGCTTGCTCATGTTGCATGTTTCATTTATAAAATATGGCATCTGAACGCCAAAACTGCTTTCCTTAAACGGAAACCTTTAGGAGGATGTTTATAAACATCTTGACGGTTTTGTCGTACCAAAACAATCAAAAAAGGTTTGTAGGTTAAATCAATCCATTTATGGATTGAAGCAAGCATTGAATTCTTGGAACCATCATTTTGATGTAATCATAATGGTATATGATTTAATTCAAAATGATTATGATTCTTGTGTATATAAGAAGATTAGTGGTAGCACACTGACAATGATTCTCCTATATAAAGATGATGTATTATTTCTTGGAAATAACATTCCCATAATATAATCGGTGAAAGCTTGGCTTTCATTAAATTCTCCATGGAATACTTGGGAGAAGCAGGCTTCATTCTAGGAATAAAGATCTACTGAGATAGATCTAGAAAGCCGCTGACACTCTCTCAGTGTTCGTACATTTTGAAATGTATGTGACCTGATGTCTCATATGCTTTGAACATATGAAGATGCTATAAGGTTAATCCAGGTGATAGTCACTGGATTGATATTAAGAACATCCTTAAGTATCTTAAATGAACTAAGGATGCTTCTTAAGTTATGGAGAAGGGGAACTTGAAGTGACTAAGTTCACCGTTGCAAGTTTCCAAACCGACAAAGACGACTTTAAGTCACAATAACGGTACTATATAGTTTGAATAACGGAATAGTGAGCTGGAAATCTTCCATAAAACATATATTTCCCAAATAAATAACAAAAGCAGAACATTACTGCAGCTGAGCTAGCAAAAATGAAGAATTTAAGATCTATTAAAATTCCTAATTGGATTCGGTATAGTTCTGTTAGCAGCTGAGCTAGACTACATCACAGGCTAAAGAATCACAGTCTCATCAACAATCCAAGTATATACTTCGACTATTTCATCCTATTCGTCAGATCATACATCGTGGCGATGTGATGATCGAATAAACCGCATCAGATGATAACCTTGAAAATCCTCTGATGAAAGTTGTTTCTCACTAAACGTTTGAGCAACCAGTACATAGTTCATTTGTATGACATTTGAGTGGTTGGCTATAGGCCAAGTGGGAGATTATTGGACAATTATGACCAATAGCATCACTATTTGTACAGAACATGGTTTTGTTGTACAAATTAACTGTGTGATAAAGGAAACTGCTCTTTTATCATTTGTAATTAAATTACTTGAATATATAAATGATAAAAATCTTTATGATTAGTTCCGGATTATAAGATATGAGACAATATCAATCCACTAAGGTTTAATCATTAAATATCCCTAGTCGTAGTATTATCAAGACTGGACATTGATAATGCGGAATAGACTAGTATTGCACTTGTGCGCGTTGTGGGAGCATAACGGCATAGTTCTCATATATTTAAGTATTGGATATTTATGCAAGTGTGATAGGAGGTTGTGTTTACCGATGGTATGGAAACAGCTTCGCTCCGGATAGACCCACAGAATCTCATTGGTTGTATGATAATGTGTCTATGGGAATCCGAATCAGGGTAGTGTATTTGGTCTTAACCTGAGACTTGCATCGCTAATACTTGCGACAATCAATACGCTTTAGTTTTGGTCGTCCGGGACTTTAACAGGTTCTGTGTACGCCTCTTCTGGGTTTATTGAGAATCCTAGAGTATTGGATGTAATGTCAAGATGTAAGTATCACTTCAGTCATATGGAGATGATGATCACGAATGGATAGAGAACTGGTACTCTAATGTGTTGCAACCATCGCGATAATGTGACGAGGTCATGATTATCCGATTAAAGAGACTAGTTGATTGTGATCCGATATATGCTTCGTACGGGACAGACACTATTCCAGCCCCAAGCCTTGCATGTGACATCAGATACTGGATCGCTATACGCAATACTACGTATTCTACACCTGACATAGATTGTATATTCTTGTAAGAATATTTCTAGAGAATTGGGTAGGCACGGTGCTTTGCTAGCAGCCAACCATGTCCTGTAAATCAGTTAGCACGTAGTACGAGGCACGTACTTAATCGGATAGTCCGGTAACTGGATTTACTGCCAACATATCCAGAGGTCTCTTGGGTCACTTCCCAAAGATTCACCGATGACAGTTGATTTAAATTAGAATTAATTTGGGATTAATTAAGAGAGAGAAAATTGATCTGGGATTAATTGAGGCATTATTTAATCTGGGATTAAATGTGTTCCAAAGAGAGAGAGCACGATTAATTTGGAATTAATCAGTAAAATAAATTTAATAGTTAAATTTGATTTTTCTATTTAATTTATTGATATGGGTTAAAATTAATATATCGGATATATTAATTGGAATTAGATTTCAAAGCGAAATTAAAGTCAGACTTTAATACATGCGGAAAGATTAATTTAGAATTAATTCGTAAACGGCATTCGTAATATATTTACGATGCATCGTTATTTAATTAAATTAGATTTAATTATTTAGCGACAAAAATTCATTTAATCAAATTAAACGAATCCGAGCCGCGGTAAATATTTGTAGAAACCGTTTGAATTTTAAATTCAAAATGTGGGGCCCACTTCACATGTGATAGTTGGGAGAGTGGTTGGCATTTATGCCAAACCACCAACTTTCCCAACCATCTTGGAATGGTTTTGGTGAAACCATTTACCCAACCACCTTGTTTAGGTGAAAAGGGTAAATTGGTTTTCACAAAAAAGCCTTCTCTCTTTAATTTTGGTAACACATCTCATAAAATCAAAAACCCTATTATCCATTTGGGCATGACACCCTCTCCCTCTCTTCTTTGATTTTGTTGCAAAATCAATCAAGCTAGCACTTCAAGGAATCAACAAAGGTGATAGGGAAACTAACTCAAGGGTTGGAATCAACACTCAAAGCTTTGAGCTTGGAGTTTGTTAGTTTCTAATTAGGTCCCAAGATCCATCAAATAAGCATGAAAAAGCTTGAATACACAAAGGAGTAAGGCGGAATACATACTCACATTGAACAGTTTTGATGCAACGAAGAACACAAGCCTTCAAGCTTCATCAAAGGTCACGGCAATGGCATCCTTGGGCATTGGACTGCATGGTTTTGCTCCTCTTTGATGCTTCAAAAATCGGCCATGGTTGTCACCATTGAAGCTTCAAGCTTCATGCTTTCCATGCTCAAGTGAAACACTTCCCTAACACCTTAGGAAAACCCATGGTGTGCTAGTACTTGTGTATTTTGCAACAAAATACTCATCTTTTTATCTTTGTCTTCTCGGTCGAAAATGAAGGAAGAAGAAGTTTTTGGATCCAAGCCGAAAAGAGAGAAGAGGAGGGAAAGTGAAGGGTTTCCAAAACATAAAAGGTGGAGATAGAATGTTGGTAAAAGAAATATGTATTTTGTTTATATATATATTTTATTTTCCAAAAATAAAATAAAACAAATACATAAACCTTTTTCAATTCTCAAAAAGTCAAAAAAGCAAAAAGCAAAAGATGCTTTTCAACTCACATCACTATTCACTTTAACTCACATCACTTTAATAAAGTGACATGTTGTCAAGTCACATCACTGAAAGTGACAAGTGATTTGACGCATGATGTGACTAATGATATGACGCTTGATGTGACTTGCGTGCCGTATTCGAATTCGAAATATGAATGCGCTTGCAATCACACTCGGGCTCGGGTTCGCTAATTCCAAATTAACGAATTTTCCGTCACGACGTAATTAAACGATTACGCCTAGTGAAATCACTATTCACGTCGCTAACGAATTAATTCTAAATTAATTCGTTCGCCCGAATTAAAATCTAATTTCAATTCCGCGTTGAAATCCAATTTCGTATAATATATCGAATATATTATTTTATTGATTAATTCCAAATTAATCGTTCTCTCTCTTTTATTAATATTTTATCCTAGATAAAATATCTCCGTAATTAATCCCAGATTAATTTTCTCTCTCTTCTAATTAATCCCAGATTAATTAAGTGCGAGTCATACATAATAGGTGAATCTTCGGGATGCGTTCCATGAGATCCACGGATATGTTGGCAGTAAATACTGTCGTCGGACTATCCGAACACGTAAGTACCTCGTACTACATTTATACCGATTTACAAGACAAGGTTGGCTTCTAGCAAAGCGCCATGCCTACCCAATTCTCCAGAAATATCCTTATAGGAATATGTGATCTATATCAAGCTTAGTATACCGTAGTATTGCGTGTTTCTGTCCAGTATCGGATGATCACGTGCAAGGCCTGGGGCTGGAATTGTGTCTGCCCCGTAAGCACATATCGGATGTCTGGTAACTAGTCTCTATAATCGGATATACATGACCTGGTCATAATATCCCGATAGCTCGATCATTTAAGAGAACGAGTTCCATATCCTACGTGACCATCATCTCTACTATGATTGGAGTGATACTTCCATCTTGACATCACACCTAACACACTACGATTCTCAATATACTCAGCATTGGCGTACACAGAACTGGTTAAAGCCCTGAACGACCTCAACCAAAGTATATTGATTGTCACAAGTATTAGCGGTGCAAGTCTCAGGTTAATACCAAATACACCTACCCTGATTTCGGACTTCCCATAGACACATAGTCATACTACCAGTGGAATTCCGAGGGGGTCTATCCAGAGCGAAGCTGTTTCCCGTACCATCGGTGAAACACAACCTCCTATTACACTTGCATGAGTATCATATACCCAAATATATGAGAACTATGCCGTTGTGTCCTCACAAACGCGCACAAGTGCAATACTAGTCTTTTATGTATTTATCGATGTCCAATCTCGATAATACTCTGACTAGGGATATTTAACGATTTATCCTTCGTGGACTGATACTGTCTCATATCATTCTCAGTCCAGGAACAAATCATAGGGACATCTCATCATTTATACATCTAGGTGATCTAATCACAAATGATAAGAGTGCAATCTCCTCCGTCACATATTTAATTTGTACAACAACACCATGATCTGTACAAATGTGACGCTATGGGTCATAATTGTCTAACAATCTCCCACTTGGCCTATAGCCAGTCACTCGAGTGTCTTACACCCGAACTATGTACGGTTGGTTCAAACTGCTGAGAAAAGGTTTTCGTCTGCGGATTTGTATGATTATCATCTGATGTGATTTATTCGATCATCACATCGCTACGATGTATGATCCGAACGAATCAGATGAATGGTCAAAGTATATATCTGGATCTTTGATGAGACCATTAATTCTTTAGCCTGTGCTGACGCCTAGCTCAGCTGCTAACAGAACTATATCTAATCTAATTAGATATGTTATTGACCCAGATGGCTTCTATTGCTGCCTCAGCTGCTGCAATTAACCCGTATTTGTTGTTTATTCGGTAACAGTATCTTGCTTGGAAGATTTCCAGCTCACTGTACCATTTTTAAAACTGTATAATACCGTTTGTGACTTTTAGTCGTCTTTATCGGTTATAGGAAACTTGCTACAGTGACCCTAGTCACTTCAAGTTCTCATTCTCTATAGACTAAGACAGCATCCTTAGTTCTCTAAGATACTAACGGATGTTCTTAACATCAATCCAGTGACTATCACTCGGATTGGCCTGTTTGTGAATCCATATGCTCAAAGCGTATGAGATACCAGGTTGCGTACATTTTTCAATGTATGATTCCACGTAGAGTTTTCGAAAGCCAAGCTTTCACCGATAGTTATTTTATGGGAATATCATTTCTAAGAAATGACATATTATCATTATTTTATAGGACAGCCACTGTTAGTGTGCTCCCACTAACTCTCTTATTTACATAAGAATCATTTTCCTTTTGAATTAAATCATAAATCATTATGATTAGATCAAAACGATAATTCCAAGAACCTAATGCTTGCTTCAATCCAATCATGGATCGAATAACAAGCATTATCCAAATGGATTTGTCGTGGCAACAGGTAAGAGGTTGAATCGTAATCAACACAATGTTGATAACGATACCTTTCCGTTAAAAGCCTAGCTTTATACGTTGGTATGTTGCCATCCATGTACGTCTTCATTAAAGACTTATATAGTACCAATAGGCACAATGCCTTGTGGTACATCAACTAATATCCAAACTGGTTGATATACATGGAATCCATTTCAGATAATATGGCACTTTGCCATAATTAGGGAGTTGATACCTTGTATCATTTCCTCATTCGTAGTCAGTTGGTATTCCTCAATAAGATAGACATCTTTATGAGGTGAGATCAGAAACCCATACCCCAGGTTATTTTCTGACTCTATTCGACCTAGGCGGTTCTTGTGTATTCGAAGATAAATGGTATAGTTTCATCCTTGATGAACTATTTATGTTCCATTAAGATTCGGTGCCTTGAACAGTATTACTCCGATTTTTGTCGAGTTATACTATCCTCCCACTTACAACTGCTTATTGGTATTCCTCTTAGGAAAACCGCATGGTGAGCAACAATCTGATTGTTCTCTTGTGAGGTGTATAAGCACAATACTTATGGTACCCCTAGGATAACCTACAATTGGCACTTATCCTATTTGGGTTTTAGTTTGGTATCATCCAAACATATACCTAGCATTCCCAAATATTCAGGAATGTGAAACCCGGTTTCTTTTCCTGGTCATATCTAATATGATATCTGTCAAACAGATTATTATGGAATCTTATTCAAAATAAGTTCTTGCACTGTTTAAAGCTTATCCGTTGAAGGAGATGGTAGCTCAGAGTGACTCGTGATTAACCTTATCATGCCTAACAAAATTCGGTTAATCCGTTCAGACTCACCGTCAAACTGACGTGTTCCGGGAGGAGTCCTCATTGAAAGAATACTATACTATTTCAAGTACTCGAGAAACTTATTGCTTAAGTATTTTCCATGACGGTCTTACCGTGACGGTTTATACTTTAGCTGATCTGATTGTCTATTTCATGTCGAAACTGTGAAAGTTTCCGATTTGTGTTTCAAAAGAAACACATAACCTTAACGCGATGCCACAACCGTACAGGTCACGAAATATTCATATCCACCTCTAGCCTAGCTAGACATGGGCTCACTTGCTTCATTATGAACTAGGGCTAACAAATCAGTGGCATTTACACTTTTACCAAGTAAATAGTGTTTTAGGCACTTTGCCCAATAAACTAGATTCGTAGACTTTATTTGAATGGAATCAAATTAGTCATAGTACCCACTCTTCGATAGTGTAAATATATACAAGTCTTGTTTGATTGTGTCCCAAACAACAATGCCACAATTAGTTTCTTAATTGATCAAATCATTTTGAGCTATTTGTTTGTCATGTTATATATTTGAGATATTATTTATATTCAAAATATAAATTCTGTTATTCACATCTAATGTGTTTATCTCAATATCATCTTTATATAATAAAAAACTTTAGTGTTCTAGAATATAAAGGTATACCCGCAGCGGGTTATACGCGATATAGAGATAATGTTTCTAGTCAAACTAGTTACATTATAACAGTTTTCTAATTTAAGTACACACCAGAAGGGCAGTTCCTAACTTAGGTATCTACGGTTAAAACAGCGACTTTCGTCCCGTTTTCAATTCGTAGAGTAATCTCGTCTGAAGTCAGTATCCTACTTAAAGTAGATTCTGCACAACAGTACATATTTATGTATCACACTAAGTATTTAAAATCCAATTTCAATACTAGTTGTGAACATAATTATGACAAACATATTTGAAGTCAGAGTCTTGCTCGTCTTCAATTTCTTCTTAGGATATGTCCCTTTATCTTCCCAAAAGATTATAATGATTTTGCCTTTGCCAATTTCAACATTCCAGTAGCCTTTGGCCAAGCCTCGAGTTTCTAGAATATCGAAGTAAGGTGCGCCTTGCGCTACTTGCCTAATTGCAAAGTTTGACTTTGTCTCCTTGAGAATAGTCATTAATTTTCCAGGAATTATTTATTGCAATTTAGTATTTTAAAGATCTAAGATAGATCCATGAAAATCCTTCAATTTCATTATCATACTTTACGGATCTAATCCTTAATTCTGATTCAGAAAATAATGAGTCTACTTGACAAGTATAATGGATTAAGCACTAAAGTTATCATTACATGAATATTCAAAATATCATGTTCCACTTATTTTCTTAACTCCAAGATTTAGGCATAATACGTTATTTTATCAAATAAAGTAACTTATTATTTTCCAAGACCATCTTGAAATTTATTCCCAATTTGAAAAATCATAGTCGTTTAAATACATTTTCACCCAGGGTTATGTTTTGAACACTAAAATTTCAATTTTTCTTGATTCTAATAGTTCAACTATTTAATCAACGATTTGTGGTAATATGTATTATATTGATTATTATAGTCCAACTATACAATCAAAATATAATTTAAATTAATTAACCTCAATTACATTGATTACTATAATCCAATTATAAAATCAACAGTAAATCGAAATTAATAAATTCAAATATATTGATTACTATAATCCAATTATATAATCAACCATAATACAGTCCAACTGCTTATTAAAAACAACAATTTAAATATTAGTCTAACAAACATTTAATCAAACGACGAAATAATTTGTGATTGAGCGCGTATGGCGAGTAATTGAATGAATATTGCAAATTCAATTCTTGCCTCCCACTATTTTTCGGCGAGCCTCTAACCCTCTGTCGAGTACTCGGGAAACCGTATTTCCTAGTGGGCTAGGATCCCGTTAAATATCACACAATCTTGACTTTGGCCAAAAAATTGTATGATAATTAACTAGGTAGATCTCTAAGATCAATTGGATCCAATCCAATTCCTAGATCCGGTAAGAGGACGTCCAAGTCCGAAATATATATCTTATATATGCAAATACATCCAATGTATTACCTAACCTTTTTCCTCTGAATCAACTAAGCCTTGGCTTTGGCACAACAAACTTAGTGATCTCAGTCAAGCGCAACCCATTGACCATGGAAAGCTTCGTAATCAATGTCGATGGACAAGAAGTGGTCTTGACTTTGGCCAACAAACCACAACTTGGACAAGACACTGATATGGAACAAAGCCTTCGCGATTCAAACACATCTTCGACAGACAAAGGCCTTGACTTTGGCCAACAAACCAATGCCGTCTAGGATCTTGAGTGAGAATCACTCAATGGAAGGAAAAACCCTTAATATTGAACGAGGGTTTTTCGCGTGTAAATTGGCAACCAATTTATTATCTTTATTAAGGTCTCATCATCGTACACCCTTAAACATGCATTCTAAACACCTAATAAAGCGTATATGAAATAAAATAATAATGATATGCGGATGGATGCTTTACATTGATCCTAGATCAAATCTCTCATTTTCTCTCTCCAAAGCTAGCACATGTATTTACTTCTACCCGTTACACTACACTTCTAAAGAAACATCATTTACATTGAGGGGAATAGGTGGGAAGAGAATACAAAGAGTATAGAGGTGATAAGGATGGACACGCAGGTCCAATTAATAAATCAAATTTATTACAATTTCCAAAATTGTCCCACCCGACTAATATCCATCCGATATACATTATTCATGCATCGCAACCATGAATTCACACAAGCATGTTATCAATCAATCTAATCCAATTAATTAATCTGATAATTAGTGATCATCCAATGTTCAAGCAACGATTTGATTTTTGCTCGAGTCAAACTCGTTTTGCGAATAAGTACTCAAAGTACGAATTCTCGAATTAAATTAAACTACATAATTAAATCCAATTTAATACGCATTTAATTATAATTCACTATTTAATTACAAATTAAATATTACACTTTTATTAACGAACCTTTACGATTTAAATTCCAAATTCAATCGTTATGGGTCTCAAAGCCCGATTAACATCTAATGTTTATTTAATTAAAGTCCAATGGACTTTTAATTAATTTCTTTAAGAAGTGGACTTTTGGTCAGCTCTGGTCAAACCGAATAACCAAAATCCAATCCGGGAGTTTCCCCATAAGCCTTTAAATTAATTTTGGCCCATTAGGCCCAATTAAAAAATTAAGGTCCATTAAGTCATAATTGGACTTTATGGATACAGTTTTGGGCCCAATTGGATCCAACCAAATTTGCCTAAACCTAACTTGGTACAACCAAGCCCAAAAGCCCAATTACAATCTATAAGGCCCAATTTCCAAAAACAAGCCCAGTTAATTAACTTATAAAATTCCAAATTCCATAATTAATTAACCTAAGTGTTATACACAATTAATCACCCAATTAACATTTCTAAAACATCAATTAGCACAATTAATCATGTACTTTAACAACAAATAATGTCCAACACAATTTATTAAAATCAAACCCAATTTACATGCTTAAAGTCTCGACAATAAGGGGTTTTTCATTCCGATTCGGTTTCAATCCAATTGAATCCACAATCATCATTACCAAATCAATTCAATTCATCTAATGAATCAAAATACAAAAAACACAATGAATTTCATATCCAATTGAATTCGGCCAACCCACTAATTTTAGGGAAAATGTTCCAAATCAAATTCAATCCAATTAAACTTCAATACAACATTACCCTATTGTTTTAAGTCATCCAATGATCAAAAAACAAAATTATTTCAAGACTAATTAGGGTTCTAAATTCGGCCATGCCCAAAAATTTGGGGAAAAATGGATCCAATCCAATTTCATGAATTGATCATGCACAACATCAATTCAACCTCATTCAAGCATACTATATCAAATAATTTAACCATTTGATGCTCAAATTGAGTTTACCCAATTTTAAAACCCTAAAGTTTCATGCTTGATGTAAGCTCATAGATACCATTGTTAGTTTCTAATTAGGTCCCAAGATCCATCAAATAAGCATGAAAAAGCATGAATACACAAAGGAGTAAGGCGGAATATATACTCACATTGAATGGTTTTGATGCAACAAAGAACACAAGCCTTCAAGCTTCATCAAAGGTCACGACAATGGCATCATTGGGCATTGGACTGCACGATTTTGCTCCCCTTTGATGCTTCAAAAATCGGCCATGGTTGTCACCATTGAAGCTCCAAGCTTCAAGCTTTCCATGCTCAAGTGAAACACTTCCCTAACACCTTAGGAAAACTCATGGTGTGCTAGCACTTGTGTATTTTGCAACAAAATACTCATCTTCTTATCTTTGTCTTCTCGGTCGAAAATGGAGGAAGAAGAAGTTTTGGGCTCCAAGCCGAAAAGAGAGAAGAGGAGGGAAAGTGAAGGGTTTCCAAAACGTAAAAGGTGGAGAGAGAATGTTGGTAAAAGAAATATGTATTTTGTTTATATATATTTTATTTTCCAAAAAAAAAATAAAACAAATACACAAACCTTTTTCAAATCTCAAAAAGTCAAAAAATCAAAAAGCAAAAGATGCTTTTCAACTCACATCACTATTCACTTTAACTCACATCACTTTAATAAAGTGACATGTTGTCAAGTCAAATCCCTCAAAGTGACAACTAATGTGACTAATGATATGACGCTTGATGTGACTTGCATGCCGCATTCGAATTCGAAATGCGAATGCGCTCGCAATCACACTCGGGCTCGGGTTCGCTAATTCAAAATTAACGAATTTTCTGTCGCGATGTAATTAAACGATTACGCCTAGCGAAATCATTATTCACGTCGCTAACGAATTAATTCTAAATTAATTCGTTCGCTTGAATTAAAATCTAATTTCAATTCCGCATCAAAATCCAATTTCTTATACTATATCGAATATATTATTTTATCGATTAATTCCAAATTAATCGTTATTGTTGGACAGTTATGACCTATAGCGTCACTATTTGTACATATCATTGTGTTGTTGTACAAATTAACTATGTGACAAAGGAAATTGCACTCTTATCATTTGTGATTAGATCACCTTAGATATATAAATGATGAGAGGTCCTTATGATTTGTTCCTTGATTGAGAATGATATGAGATAATATCAATCAACAAAGGATAAATCATTAAATATCCCTAGTCAGAGTATTATCGAGATTGGACATCGATAAATACGTAAAAGACTAGCATCGTACTTGTGCGCGTTGTGAGGGCACAACGGCGTAGTTCTCATATACTTAAGTATTGGATACTAATGCAAGTGCGGTAGGAGGTTGTGTTTCACCAACGGTACGGGAAACAGCTTCGCTCTGGATAGACCCCCTCGGAATCCCATTGGTAGTTTGACTATATGTCTATGGGAGTCCGACATCAGGGTAGGTGTATTTGGTCTGAACCTGAGACTTGCACCGCTAATGCTTACGACAATCAATATACTTTGGTTGAGGTCGTCTAGGGCTTTAACCGGTTCTGTGTACGCCGATACTAGGTATATTGAGAATCGTAGAGTATTGGGTGTGATGTCAAGACGGAAGTATCACTCCATTCAAAGTGGAGATGATGTCACGTAGGATACGGTATTAGTACTCTTAAGTGCTGCGCGGCCATCGGGATATTATGACTAGGTCATGTATATCCGATTATAGAGACTAGTTACCAGACATCCGACATGTGCTTCGTACGGGGCAGACACAACTCCAGCCCCAGGCCTAGCACGTGACAGTCCGATACTGGATCGAAATGCGCAATACTCTGTATACTACGCTTGATATAGATCTCATATTCCTGTAAGAATATTTCCGGAGAATTGGGTCGGCATGGCGCTTTACTAGAAGCCAACCTTGTCTTGTGAATCGGTAAAACGTAGTACTTGGTACGTACGTGTTCGGATAGTCCGACGACCCGATTCACTGCCAACATATCCGGGGATCTCTTGGGTCGCGTCCCAATGATACACCGATGAAGTATGACTCACACTTTAATTAATCTGGGATTAATTCAATGAGAGAGAAAATTAATCTAGGATTAATTTCGGAGATATTTTATCTAGGATAAAATATCAATAAAAGAGAGATAACGATTAATTTGGAATTAATCGGTAAATTAATATATTTGATATATTAAACGAAATTGGATTTCGATGCGGAATTAAAATTGGATTTTAATTCGGGCGAACGAATTAATTTGGAATTAATTCGTTAGCAACGTGAATAGTGAATTCGCTAGGCGTAATCATTTAATTACGACGCAACAGATAAATCATTAATTTAGAATTAACGAGCCCAAGCCCGAGTGTGATTGCGAGCGCATTCGTATTTCGAATTCGAGTGCGGCACGCAAGTCACATCAAGCGTCAAGTCATTCGTCAAATCAAGCGTCAAGTCATTCGTCACATCAAAGCGTCAAATCAAACGTCACTTTGAGTGATGTGACATTTGATTGATTGATGTGAGTGATTGATTGATTGATAGACATAAAGTGAAATGAATAGTTGATGTAAGTGGGTGGAATAGTGTAAGTTAGTGGAAAGTATTTACCAATTGATTTTTAATTAATTGTTTGGTAAATATTTAATATATATTTATGGTAAATATATAAAGCATTTTGGAAATGCTTTTCACTAACCTAATACACATTTTTCTCCACTCTCTCTCTCTCACCATTCACGCCCAAATGGGCTGTGAAAATGCTCACTGGTTTCTTCACAAAAGCCGAGCATATGGGAGCCTTGTGCCTTGATTTTATGGCAAAATCAAGCGGAGCTAGCATTCCGAGAGACTTATGAAGGTGTTAAGGACACTTACCCTTGAGCCGGGAATCATTCGTCGAAGATTCGAAGCTCAAAACGAAGACACAAAACTGGAACAGTGGGTTGTGAACTGCAGTGATTGGCGCCACCTTGGAGGATCCAAAAATGGTTTTGTTCGTCTTCAATCGTCACAACCGATCGATGTGAGTATTCCGTAACTCCTTTGGGATGTATTCAACACTTTATCATGCTTGTTTAATGATCTTGGGACCTAGATTAATACCAACAGTTATCTCTCTTTTGTTAATATTTTATCCTAGATAAAATATCTCTGTAATTAATCCCAGATTAATTTACTCTCTCTTCTAATTAATCCCAGATTAATTAAGTGCGAGTCATACATCATCGGTGAATATTCGGGAAGCGACCTATGAGATCCCCGGATATGTTGGTAGTAAATACGGTCGTCGGACTATCCGAACACGTAAGTACCTCGTACTATGTTTATACCGATTTACAAGACAATGTTGGCTTCTAGCAAAACGTCATGCCTACCCAATTCTCTAGAAATATCCTTATAGGAATATATGATCTATATCAAGCGTAGTATACCGTAGTATTGCGTGTTTCTTTCCAGCATCGGATGATCACGTGCAAGGCCTGGGGCTGGAATTATGTCTTCCCCATACGAAGCACATATCGGATGTCTGGTAACTAGTCTCTATAATCGGATATACATGACCTGGTCATAATATCCCGATAGCTCGAGCATTTAAGCGAACGAGTTTTATATCCTACGTGACCATCATCTCCACTATGACTGGAGTGATACTTCCGTCTTGACATCACACGCAACACACTACGATTCTCAATATACTCAGCATTGGCGTACACAGAATCGGTTAAAGCCCTGGACGACCTCAACCAAAGTATATTGATTGTCGCAAGTATTAGCAGTGCAAGTCTTAGGTTAAGACCAAATACACCTACCCGGATTTCGGACTTCCATAGACACATAATCATACTACTAATGGAATTTCGAGGGGGTCTATCCAGAGCGAAGCTGTTTCCCTTACCATCGGTGAAACACAACCTCCTATTACACTTGTATGAGTATCCTATACCCAAATATATGAGAACTATGTCGTTGTGTCCTCACAAACACGCACAATTGCAATACTAATCTTTTACGTATTTATCGATGTCCAATCTCGATAATACTCTGACTAGGGATATTTAACGATTTATCCTTCATGGACTGATACTATCTCATATCATTCTCAGTCCAGGAACAAATCATAGGGACATCTCATCTTTTATACATCTAGGTGATCTAATCACAAATGATAAGAGTGCAATCTCCTCTGTCACATAGTTAATTTGTACAACAACACCATGATCTGTACAAATAGTGACGCTATGGGTCATAATTGTCCAACAGAGTTCTCATCTCAAAATTTTAAATTCCAATCCGTTCATTGTAAGTATATTCCACAACTTATAATGATCTTTATCACACACTTTCATGCTTATTAGATCCTTGGCATGTTCTAGGAACACTACCAGGAAATAACCATTGGATGCCCATTACACATATCCTGAAGTATCTTCAAGGTACTAAGGATAAGTTGATAATTTATGGAGGAAGTGAACTGCAAGTTAACGAGCATACGGATTCCGACTTCCAATCGAATCCCGATGATAGAAAGTCTACATCTGAATTCGTCTTTACCCTTAACGGAGGTGCAGTTTGCTGGAAGATTCCAAACAGGTGTTAATAACATATTCCACCATAGTGGAAGAATATATTACAGCTTCTGAAGCTGCAAAGGAAGCTGTATGGATTATGAAATTTATCACAGAATTGGGAGTTATCCCAAGTATTGAGAATACGATTCCGTTATAGTATGATAATACTGGAGCCATTGAACAAGCAAAGGAACCGAGGGCGCATCAGAAGTCAAAGCATATGGAACATAAGTACCACATCATTCGAGAGATTGTGTCGCAAGGGGATATTGTCGTTTGCAAGGTAATGAGTGAAATAATATAGTAGACCCGCTTACGAATGCCATACCTCCGAAGTTATTTGATAAACATGTGGAGTCGATGGGTATTAGATCCAATCAATATTGGCACTATAGCTAGTGGGAGATTTTGTTGGGGTTGGTGTTCATAGTGCCATTTTCCGGTTTTATTTCCTAGAAAATATTATTATAAAATATTTTATTATGAAAAAAATGAGCAATTCTATAATGTATTATATCTTCTTATATGGTAAAGACGTAATAGACCTTAGGATGATTAGTCATGATACAGTTGCAAAAGCGTAGTAACTGACATTGAGTTGTATCATGACGTTGTCATTCTGAGACTATTCATGGTCAAGGTTTGCACTACTTGGTCAGTAAAGTAAACTCGTTGAGACCGGTACTTGTTGTATAGTGGAATATATGATTCCAATGGTTTCTAAATGAACCATGAATCTTGGGGACTCATATAGACGTATATGTATTTATAGCGGACAAACACAGAACTACTCACCAAAAATTCTTAATGGACAGTACACCGACATCAATAAGAATCTTCTCGGGTTGAGTAGCATTTTTGATTTTTTGACTTGAGATACCACTGTGGGCACATGATACATCTTCCACATTTAGATGGCAGTCACGTCACCGATCTATTTAAATCAAACCTCCGTCTGTTCATTGGGTGTGGACAGATCCTCAAAGTGTCCTGTGTGCGTTAAGATCGGATCCGTCAGTTCTGTGTACATAGCATAGGTAGTCCATATATGATTAGCAATCAGATAAAAACCATGGGCCCGCGGTACACTTTAGAAGTCAGTTCTAAGTGTTCTTTTAGAGATTACTAATGGAGACTTCGACGGGATTGTCCCTATAGAGATTTGACATTTAGATCTATATCTATGGGATATATCCGGATACCTGTGACGAAAGAATTATACATATTACATGACCTTGACCTATATGATTAAGCGAGTTTATTCGTGGTCGTCATAATTTGCGGATGGGTAAATTATGGACACGAAATTGGATTTAGTGACGGATATGCCTGAATCTAGAGAGTCTCACTAATGAAATATACTCATAGAGTACTAGGGCAATATTTATGAATAATACTGATTATTTATAAGTCGTTTAATGGTTAAATGAAAAATACATGCGAATGGACCTAATAGTCATTTCCTAATTTTTGTGTATTTACCGTTAATGATAGATTTTATCAAATACACATTAATTAATTTTCAAATTGGGATATTTAACTAATATCATAAACATATATGTATTTTGATATTTAATATAAATATAATACCTATATTTAAAATATTTGTATTTAAATAATTATTTAATTATTAAATAATTAAATTAATTAAAATATAAATATCTTAAAGTTGTGATATTTATGGAAATTATTTTAGTTGCTTTATTTGACTTTAAGAAAATCATTAAATGGTTTGATGATGACTTATGCAAGTTGATAAAGTAAATTAAATGAATCAAAATTGAAATATATAGATATTTATCATATACCAAAAATTAGGCCAAGGCATTTGGTGGAGGTATAAATTGTTTTGTTTCATTTTTGCGGTTAAAGGATTCATTAGTTACCAAAATAAACACAAAAAAGTGAGAGAAAAGTGTGAAGGTAAAAGGAAAAAGCTTGGAAATCCTTTGTATTTGTAAGTTTTTCTTTAAAGCTTTCAACACGAAAAATATTTCTAATATACTTAGCTTCAATATCTAATGCATTGATGTTGTCTCTACACTTATAGTTTATGTTTTAATTGGTTGTGAACTTGAAAATGAAAGATGTATGCATGTATGGTTTCCAAGCGAGCTTGAAATGGTTTCATAAGCTTTCTTTTGATTATTTGATAATCAAACTGCCATTCTAGAGTTGTTGAGCCACTCATTAGTGATCTAGAATGTTTCTAGAGTTATTTAAAAGTGGTGATACTTTTTTGGTGTGGTAAAGAATGAATTAAAATGCTGGATTTTAAAGATTTGGTAATATTGGTCAATTTGATGAAATTGTAAAATTAGGGTTCTTAACCCTTTCCAAATTTGGTACTTTTCATATATGTAATGTATTATAGTGTGTATATGATGCATATAAATTTTTGGGTTGATTGGATTTGATCTTGGCATGTTTTGAACATAAAAGGACTAAATTGGAAAATCTAAATTTTCTAGTGTGGTCTCGGCAATTTGACTAAAATTGGGTGTAGGACACAGAAATTGGCGACGCTGTTCTAGGCTCGTGGCCTAGTCGGGAGTATGGAATAGCCCACGGGAGACTAAACTGGAGAATAATGGAGTCACCACCCAGTGTGAACTGGGAAAAAGATTTAAGGCCACACTCACCCCTCGCAAGGGAAGACCTCAAACCGTTGGGTTTGGAATGGTCCCTTACTTTTGCCCCTTGTAATGAAAAGATTTGTGCAATAATTTAACCAAGTCTACGCAACCTATATATACGAGAATAACCTCCATCTAAGTGTGCATACAACCTATATCTAAGTTCATGAGCATAAAATTAAATCCTATATCTAAGTTTGCATGCATAAAAGTAAGTCGACAAAACGGCATGTACGCAAGCACATGAATGCATTAAATCGACAAACATGAAATATAAATAAATACAAATTTAAACATGAATGTAGAAGAGACATAATTAAATTTCTAATGCAAAAGAAATAAATAAATCATGCTTAGAAACAATCAACTAAATCATGCATAAAAATAACGTACTAAACAATCTAATCATGCATAAAAGTAACATACTTATTCCTAATAAGCAACAAATAAACACAAACTTGGATGAAATGAAATATGTGTGTCTCTCAAGCGGTACGTGGCATTGTATCCCGAGTATAGACCGCACTACCATCCATTCGGATTCAGCTACGGAATTTACGTCCGGGTTTTCATCCGATATACAGCAAGAGATAATAAATATTTCATTCATCCCATGGCCACAACATTCATTAATCCACAATATACATGCGAAGATATAAAATAAATAACAGAAAGAAAGTGCGGGAATAAATAAAAAGGGTTCCCTCAGGTCTAACCTCTTAAGTCGTCTCTTGGAAGTGCGTTACTCGGTCGTCGGAAAGGTTGATACTTGCAACTCCTCCGGTTCACTAGTTTAACATTTTTCGCTGTTTTGGATTACAGTTTCTCTTACTGTTTTTGCGGTATTATGGGCTGATTTTCTGGAAAAATTTCGGTGGTTTTAGAGGGTGAATTTTGGGGTAGAATGTACGATAAAACAGTGCAATTTTGGGCAGTTTTGGGGGTCAAAATATTGCAATTTTTTGGGGCAGAATGTGCGGCAAAATGATATAGTTTTGGACAGTTTCAGTGGTCAAAATAGTATAGTTTTGGGCAGTTTCGGGGGTCAAAATAGTATAGTTTTTTTAGGGCAGAATGTGCGACAAAATTGGGCAGAAAACTAGAGTGTTTGAGGGGGTTTATATGGTAAAAAAATTGGGCATAAACTGGGCTATTTGGCATGGTAAAAATGGGCAGAAACTAGCAGTTTGGGCATGAGTTGCTGGGCAGAAACTGGCAGTTTCGGCGCTAGTTGCTGGGCAATTTTTTAAGTGGTTAATGCGTGAGGTTGAAGGCTGTTCGTGGGGGGTATTTATGTGTGAATATGCTGCTGTTTTGGGGGCATGAAGTGGGCAGTGCAGGGGCTGTTTGTGGGCGTTAATTGAAGGCAGTGCAGAGGCTATTTGCGTGAAGGTGGAACAGAGGAGAAGAGTTCGTTTTGCCATATGTGTGCTAGCGGTTTCAAAGTTCGGTTAAGGCTTTTTTTTATATGCAAAGGGGTGGGACTTACCTTATGTAAGAAGGGAAGGAATATTTGTGCAATTCAGGGGGGATATTTTAATTATTGTACTGTAAGGAAAAATCTATTAAATTAGGGATGTGATTTTGCTTGATTTGATTTGAATATTTTAATTAGGAATATGATTTAATTTGATTTGATTTGATTTTGTTTAATTTGGGATGGTGATTTGTCTTGATTTTAGCACGTGTTTAATATGTGATTTTGTTATTCTGGAAGGTGATGGACGTGTATTTGGTCCATTTGGGAGTGGGTTTGGTTCATTTTTGGTGAGCTTAGTGTGCGGCTTGGTGGTGTGTGGGCTTGGTGTGTGACTTGCGGGGGTTTAGGCCGAGGATAAACTTAAAAACAGAGGCTTAACAAGAAAACCCGAAGCTAAACAAATGAATTAAATCCAACGAGGTGTTAATTTCTGACTTTCCCATCAGAGGTCTGTTTTCCGTGACTTCTAAAACTTAAAGAGGAGTGCCTCTGAACACGACTCATCATCGGGACTTACATGCGAAAATACAGTGCCTACAGTCGCCCCTACTTTGATGGGACTTGTACAGTGTGTGACAATGACAATCCTATCAAAGTTATGCAATGTATTTTTACTTACTTAGCTCTCCAGCTGCCACTTGACTTGCATGTTTCTTCAAACTGAGTTGATGATGTAGTGGGCCTCGACCCTGGGACGTATCCCAATAATTGCAACTGATGTGTGAATTCCCGGCTCGCCATCTGCCACATGACTTACCTGTTGCTTCAAACTGAGTTGATGATGCAGTGAGCCTCGACCCTGGGACGCATCCCAATAACTGCAACTGATATGTGGACCTCGACCTGGGACGTATCCCAATAACTGCAACGGATGTGTGGGCCTCGACCCTGGGAAAAATCCTAAAACTGATGATGTAGTGGGCCTCGACCTTGGGACGCATCCCGAAACTACAACTGATGATGCAGTGGGCCTCGACCCTAAGACACATCCCGGAACTGCAATTGATAATTGGGGCCACGACCCTGGGATGCATCCCAATACCACTGACAATGTGGGCCTCGACCTGGGACGTATCCCCAAAACTGATGATGTAGTGGGCCTCGACCCTGGGACGTATCCCGGAACTACAACTGATGATGAAGTGGGCCTCGACCCTGGGACGCATCCCGGAACTACAACTAACAATGGGGGCCTCGACCTTGGGATGCATCCAATACCATTGATAATATGGGCCTCGACCCTGGGATGCATCCCAAAAAACTGATGATGTAGTGGGCCTTAACCCTGGGATGCATCCCGAAACTACTGATGTGGGCCTCGACCCAGATACTCATCCCCAAAAACTGATACTGATGTAGGCCTCGACCCGTGCTCCATTTTCAAGACTGATTTTGATGTGGGCCTCGACCTGTGGTCCATTCTTGAAATGCCCTTCTCGGTATAATGGACCTCATCCCCGAGGCATTGCTAATGTGATGGTTCATCCCCGAACCGTGCTGTATGAGAAATGGGAAACTGGCCACCACCAGTCTCGGTTCATTTTTCTGTTCTTTACTGCTTTCATTAGGTTAAGGTAGATCTCCTGACATGATGTTACACGTCAACATACTATATTGTCTCTCACGAGATAATCCCGATAGCTAAACATATTTTCGTCCTCAAATAATGCTTCGTGTTGAAACTAGAGAACCTTCAAAGTACTTAATACACTCAAATTCGTTCGTCTAAATGAGTGATCTGAACAAGACTCCTAATGTGTGTGTGCCAAGGCTCTTTCGCAGCTTAATCCTTAAGTAAGCCAACTCGATGATTTTGTCTCAGAGAATTGGATCAGTGGGTCTAACCAACAGAGATGTCTTGATCATACTCTGTGATTACTTTCTCGTACTAAACATGATATGATTTTCTTCTTCTTTTCTTTCGCCTTTTTCTTTTCTTTCTTTTCATTTTGAACTTTTTTTTCTCTTTTTCTTTCTTCTTTTTTTTTTTATTTTTTTCGACACATCTACCCTTTAAGGTAGCATTTCTCCTCATGGTGGTCCTAATACTCGCTTATGGGTAGCTCAAGCTTATCGGTTATAGGTGGTCTATTTTTTCTTTTCTTTTCATAGACTTTTTCTTCGTTTCTAACCATATCATGTATCGTACCATAAGTAAACCAGGATGGACATCGAGGCAAACGGTCATTCATTGATCCGCCATCTCTTTGACTATTCATCTCACCGACTAGTCAGGCTTCCACTGCTAAGATCCTGTAATCAAGTGCTCACGAGTGTAACCAAGATCAACAACTCAGAATACCGGACAAGAGCGCATCTCGAACTTATCATTTCTAGGGTTTCACCTTAAAACAAACGATGTCATCACTGGACATATGCCTAACCATCAAGGACTTCTATTTTTTTTCACTCACTCCACTGGAATTATTTTCAATCATTGATAATGTGTGCTTCGTCCCCTGGGATTCTTTCCCGAAACTGATACCGTTGTGGGCCTCAAACCTGAGACTCATCATTGAAATTGATACTGATTCATTCCTGAAACTGATGACACTGTATTGTTGCCACTTCCGGTTGGCTTACTTTTTCTGCTTTCTCTTTTTCTTCTTTGAACCCTGTGATTACAAAACCAAACGAAAACAAAAAGAAATGCAAATACGTTACGTGTATGCATGTATGCATGAATGAATTTCCTATTCCGCTGGGTTAGGTCTCCTCTTCTTCAGGCAAAGTACAACTTCAACCTGTCTACGTTGATCGGGTCGGTGAACTCGTTCTCTTCCAAGTCTGACAGCCTCACGGCCCCATTTCCCATTACTTTCTGGACTATGTAGGGTCCTTCCCAGTTAGGCCTGAATTTTCTTCTCTGATCTGTCGTCGACGGCTTCGACTGCTTGAGTATCAGATCACCCTTTCTGATCTTGATGGGACGCACCTTCTTATTGAATGCTCAAGCCAACCTCTTCTAGTATAGCTGCATATGGCATAAAGACTTCATCCTCTTCTAATCGAGCAATCCCAACTGTTCAACCTCTGCGAGGCCCATTTATGCTCAGGTAACTCTACTTCTGCTAGTAACCGTATGGATTGTATCTCAACTTCCACTGGCACTACCGCTTCCATTCCATAGACCAGAGAATAAGGCGTGGCTCTTGTTTCTGTTCTCACCGAAGTTATGTACTCCCATAGGGCATACGGTAGCTTGTCAGTCCAATCTTTGTAGTGTTGGAGTTTCTAAAACAAGCCCAAGATCATATAAGCATGTAAACAAGAATGAATAAGGATGAAGAGTGGCGGAAATACACTTACATCGATCGGTTTGTGGATCCGTTAAGCAACAAAACTTTCCCTTTGTGCAGTGAAGGATTCGGCCAAGGTAAGTGGGGGAGCTCCAAGCTTTGTTTGATCCTTCCAAGCCCAAGGATTAGTTTCCCATAACACCTTTGTATGATCCCTTGATGGTGCTAGCCTTGTATGTGATTTATTGTTCCAAACAAACACAAAATCTCCAAGCTTTTGCAGCAAAAACTTGAAAATGAGAGTGCTGTGAATAGTGGTTTTCACTCCACTTTGAAGAGAGAAGATGAAGATGTGTGTTAAATGATTTACCAAAACCTTTTATATTTATTTCTAAAATAAATATAATAAATCAAATACCAAAGTTGGTATATGACAAGGTCAAAGGTCCATCACCTTGACTTGGAGAGTTATTCACTCTTCCACCAAAACCGATCACCATAAAGTAAAACCATGACAAGTGATGTGATGGTTGATGTGACATGTGGGCCCCACTTGATTCCGAATGTGAGTGGGCCCGCAAACACTCCCGGGCTCGGGTTCGATGATTCCGAATTAGCGAACTTCCGTTGCGATGTTAATTAAATCAAATTTAATTAAATAATTATGCATAGCAAAATTACTATTCACGTCGCTAACGAATTAACTCCAAATTAATTCGTTTGCCCGAATTAAAATCTAATTTTAATTTCGCGTCGAAATCGAATTTCGTTTAATATATCTAATATATTATTTTAATGATTAATTCCAAATTAATCTTTCTCTCTCTTCAAATAGTACTTTATCCAAGATAAAGTCTCTCCGTAATTAATCCAAGATTAATTGAGTTCGAATCATACGTCATCGGTGAATCTTCGGGAAGCGACCCAAGAGATCTCTAGATATGTTGGCAGTAAATCCGGTCGTCGGTATATCTGAACACGTACGTACCAAGTACTACATTTTTACCGATTTACGAGAGGTTGGCTTCTAGCAAAGCGCCATGCCTACCCAATTCTCTAGAAATATTCTTACTGGAATATAAGATCTTTGTCAAGCGTAGTATACCGTAGTATTATGTATAGCGATCCAGTATCAGATGTCACGTGCAAGGCCTGGGGCTGGAATAGTGTCTGCCCCGTACGAAGCACATATCGGATATCAAGCAACTATTCTCTTTGAATCGGATAATCATGACCTTGTTATATTATCCCGATGGTTGCAACACTATAGAGAACCAGTTCTGAATCCCTGCGTGATCATCTTCTCCATATGTCTGAAGTGATACTTCCATCTTGACATCACAGCCAATGCACTACGATTCTCAATAAACCCAGAAGAGGCGTACACAAAACCTGTTAAAGCCCTGGACGACTAAAACCAAAGTTTACCGATTGTCGCAAGCATTAGCGATGCGAGTCTCAGGTTAAGACCAAATACATCTACCCTGACGTGGACTCCCATAGACACATATACATACTACCAATGGGATTCCACGGGGTCTATCCAGAGCGAAGCTGTTTTCCGTACCATCGGTAAAACACAACCTCCTACCGCACTTGCATAAGTATCCTATACTTAAATATATGAGAACTATGTCGTTATGCCCTCACAACGCGCACAAGTGCAATACTAGCCTATACCGCATTATCGATGTCCAATCTCGATAATACTACGACTAGGGATATTTAATGATTAAATCTTTATGGATTGATACTGTCTCATATCATCTCAATCTGATACTAATCATTGGACTTCTACCATTTATATTAAAGTAAATAAAATTACAAAACGGTAAAAGGCAATTTCATTAATACATAGTTAATTTTGTACAAAAAACACAATGTATTTTACAAACAGTGACGCTATGGGTCATAACTGTCCAACAATCTCCCACTTGGCCTATAGCCAGTCACTCAAGCATCTAATACCTGAACTATGTACATGTCGCTCAAACTTTTCCCGTGAAATAGCTTTCGTCAGCGGATCTGCCATGTTGTCATCTGATGCGACCTTCTCAACCTTCACATCGCCACGATGTATAATCTCACGAATCAGATGAAAACGTCGAAGAACGTGTTTGGATCGTTGATGAGACCGCGGTTCCTTAGCCTGCGCTATAGCCCCGTTTTGTCACAATACAATGGAACGGGCTCAGCTGCTAACGGAACTACTCCTAATCCAATTAGGAATTTTCGGATCCAAACTACCTCCTCCGCTGCTTCTGCCGCAGCAATGTACTCCGCTTCTGTTGTTGAATCGGCAACAGTATATTGCTTGGAAGATTTCCAGCTCACTACTCCGTTAATCAAACAAAAAATGTACCCTGATTGCGACTTAAAGTCGTCTTGGTCGGTTTGGAAACTTGCATCGGTATATCCAGATACCTCAAGTTTTCCATCTCCATAGATTAAGAAGGCATCCTTAGTTCGTCTAAGATACTTAAGGATACTCTTATCCGCCACCCAGTGACCTTCACCTGGATCGGCCTGATAGCGACTACACATGCTCAAAGCATAGGAGACATCAGGTCGTGTACATATCATGGCATACATGATCGATCCGACTGCCGAGGCGAACGGTATCCGACTCATGTTGTCTCTCTCATCTTGAGTTTTAGGACACATGTCCTTAGATAGATAGACACCATGTGACATTGGCAACAGTCCTCTCTTGGACTGATCCATGTTGAATCTCTTCAACACTTTGTCAATGTACGTGCTCTGGGAAAGTCCAAGCAGCTTTCTAGATCTATCCCGGTAGATCTTTATTCCCAGAATAAAGGCTGCTTCTCCCAGATCTTTCATGGAGAATTTCAATGAAAGCTAAGCTTTCATCGACGTTAACATGGGAATGTCATTGCCAATTAGCAATACATCGTCAACATAAAGGACAATAAAAGTCAGTGCTCTCCCACTAACCTTCTTGTATACACAAGGATCATCTTCGTTTTGAACGAAATCGTATTCTTTTATGATTTCATCAAAATGTTGGTTCCATGACCGCGATGCTTGCTTCAGTCCATAAATGGACCGATTTAACTTACAAACCTTGTTCGTAAGTCTAGGCACGATAAAACCGTCAGGCTGTTGCATATAAACATCCTCCAACAGGTTTTCGTTAAGGAAAGCGGTTTTAACGTCCATCTGCCATATCTCGTAATCGAAATATGCAGCTATAGCAAGCATTATCCGAATGGATTTAACCATGGCAACGGGTGAGAAGGTTTCGTCATAGTCGACACCATGTACTTGACGATACCCTCTCGCAACAAGCCTAGCTTTGTACGTTTGTACGTTGCCATCCATGTCGGTCTTCTTCTTGAAGACCCATTTACATCCAATAGGCTTTACGCCTTCTGGTGCATCAACCAGTGTCCAAACTTGGTTGGTGTACATGGAATCCATTTCGGACTTCATGGCTTCTTGCCATAAAGGAATCGATATCTTGTATCGCTTCCTCATACGTAGCCGGTTCGTTATCCTCAATGAGATTAATATCTACATGAGGTGAGATCAGAAACCCATACCTCTCAGGCAGTTTCCTGACTCTCTCCGACCTACGCGGTCTTGTGTAACTGAAGATTGTGGTACAGTCTCATCTTGGATGGACTGTTCATGTTCCGTTGAGGATTCGATGCCAAGAACAGTATCACTTCGATTTTCATCGAGTTCTACTTTCCTCCCACTTATCACTGTATTTAGGAATTCCTTCTCAAGGAAAACTGCATGTAGAGCAACAAATACTTTTTTCTCTCGTGGGTGATAGAAGTAATATCCTTTGGTTTCCCTAGGATACCCTACGAAAAGGCATTTATCCGATTTGGGTTCAAGTTTGGTACCTTCCAAACGTTTGACGTATGCCCAGCATCCCCAAATCTTCAGGAATGAGAAACCCGGTTTCTTTCCTGTCCATATCTCATACGGAGTCTGTTGAAAGACTTTGACGGAACCTTATTCAAAATAAGAATTGCACTGTTTAATGCATATCCCCAAAAGGAAATAGGTAGCTCAGTGCGACTCATCATAGACCTTACCATGTCCAACAAAGTACGGTTTCTCCGTTCGGACACACGTTTATTGCGGTGGTTCCAGGAGGAGTCCACTGTGAAAGAATACCATATTCTTTCAAGTAATCTAGAAACTCATTGCTCAAGTATTCGCCACCACGGTCCGACCGTAATGTCTTAATACTCTTGCCTGTCTGTTTTTCAACTTCGTGTCGAAACTCTTTGAATTTCTCAAAAGTTTCCGACTTGTGTCTCATAAGATAGACATAACCATAACGCGATGCATCATCCGTAAAGGTTACGAAGTATTCATATCCACCTCTAGCCTTGCTAGACATGGGCCCACATACGTCACTATGAACGAGGGCTAACAGTTCGGTGGCGCGCTCACCTTTACCGCTAAAAGGTGATTTAGGCATTTTGCCTAATAAGCAAGATTCGCAGACGTCATATGAATTTGGATCAAATCCGTCCAAGTACCCACTCTTCGAAAGCGTGGATATGCGAGTCTTGTTTATATGTCCCAGACGACAATGCCACATAAAGGTTTCATCTTTGTTACTCATTTTGAGCCTTTTGTTTGTTATATTATATGTTGGAGATAGATTTATATTCAAAATATAAAGACCATTATTTGCAACAGCTGTGTAAATTTCTACATCATTTTTATATAAATAACACCCAGTGTTTCTAAATACAAAAGTGTACCCACATTGGGTTAACATAGATACAGAAATAATATTCCTAGTCAAACTAGGTACATAATAACAGTCATTTAGTTCAAGTACATGCCCTGAGGGCAGTTCCAAAACAAAAGTCCCCACGGCCAAAACAGCAACAGGTGTCCCGTTTCCAACACGTAGATCAATCTCTCCTGAAGCCAGTTTCCTGCTAGTCCGCAGATCCTGCACATCAGTACATATATGAGTGCCACAACCAGAATCAAAAATCCAATTTTTAAGACTAGAAGTAGTCATGTTTATTTCAATAACAAACATACCTGAGGCCGGTGCCTTGCCCGCCTTTGTCTCCTTCTGGAGTGCCTTGAACTCGCGGCAGTCACGCTTCCAGTGACCCCGCTTACCGCAGTGTAGGCAAACATCTTGTGATTTGTCCTTTGGCTTCCCAGAAGCCTTTGACGCTTTGGCCTTGCCCTTGCCCTTATGCTTCTTCTTCTTCACACCTCCAGTTGCCTTGGGCCCAGCCCTCGGTTTCTGAGATGTCGAAGCGAAGTGCGCCTCGCGCTTGTTTCCTTTAAGAAGCTCATTCTCTGCTTCCTTGAGAGTAGACAATAACTCTCCAAGAGTGTCGTCAGTGTTCATCAAATTGTAGTTTATGATGAACTGTCTCCAAGAATCGGGGAGAGATTGTAAGACCATGTCTACAGTAATCTCTGCCTCAAAGACTATCCCCATAGTAGCTAACTCATCGATGTCAGCAATCATCTGAGCCACATGGGACTCAACAGACATGCCTTCTGACATGCGAGAGCGAAAGAGCTTCTTTACTAACTCATACCTTGCATCCTCTTGTTAGAGCGATGCAGATCTTGCAATCTCGCCATCATGGTTATAAGGATCCAAGTCCCTATTTTGGCGGCGAAAATGCTGAGTCATTGAAGCGAGCATAATGGACTGAGCAGTGTCACAATCATCGCTGTGAGTCTTCCAAAGCTCCAGCTCAAGTGTCTGATCAGGGGTGGGCTTAGGCCCAAGAGGTGTATTTATGGTATACAGCAACCTCTCAGCCCCAAGGACTATCCTTAGGTTCATCTCCCAGTCTGCAAAGTTTGTGCCCTTAAAGACATTCTCTCCCATGATTATGTCGCGGACATTTCCTTTGCCAGTCATCTTGACTACGATAGTCTAACTATCTAGTCAACGATAATAGGGTACAGTCTAACTGTTACATAGAAAAATAACATTATATTAGTCCAACTAATGATATAAATTTTGACGAAATAATTTGAAAGCGCGTAATGCTAAGTATCTGAATGAAATTGCAGATTCAATACTAGCCTCCCACTATTTTTCGGCGAGCCTCTAACCCTCTGTCGAGTACTCGGGAAACCCAGTTTCCTAGTGGGCTAGAATCCCGTTAAATAACGTACAACCTTGACTTTGGCCAACAAGCTGTATGATATTTAACTAGGTAGATCTCGAAGATCAATTGGATCTTATCCAATTCCTAGATCCGGTAGGTGGACGTCCAAGTCCGAAACATATATACAATACATATGCCAATACATCCAATGTATTTCCTAACCTTTTTCCTCTGAATCAACTAAGCCTTGGCTTTGGCACAACAAGCTTAATGATTCCAGTTAAGCGGGACCCGTTGACATGGAAAGTTTCGTGATCAATGTCGTTGGACAAGAAGTGATCTTGACTTTGGCCAACAAATCACAACTTGGACAAGACACCGATATAGTACAAAACTCTCATGATTCAAACACATCCGCAATTGACAAAGGCCTTGACTTTGGCCAACAAACCAATGCCAATTTTGGATCTTGAGTAAGAATCACTCAACGGAAGGAAAAATCGCTTAATATTTATTTGAGGGTTTTTCGCGTAAATTGGCAACCAATTTATTATCTTTGTTAAGGTCTCATCATACACCCTTAAGCATGCTTCTAAAACATCACAAGGCGCGAAAAGTAAATAATAGCGATATGCGGATGGATATATAAACATCTTGTTCCTAGAACAAATCACTCACTTTCCGCTCCCCGGCTAGCACTATTCTACTTCTACCCAATTACATAATACAATTACAGAAACCTCATTGCAATGAGGGGAATTAGGTGAGAAGAGAATACAAAGAGATAATAAGAGACAAGGCTGGACACGCAGGTCCAATTTATAAATTCCAAATTTACAATAATTTCCAAAATTACCCTTTCCCTTCTAATATCCATCCGATATACACTATTCATTCAACACATCCACATTTATTCATTCAAGGCATGTTTACAACCAATCTAATCCAATTAATTAGTCTTTAATTATGTGATCATCCAATGTTCAAACAACGGTTTGATTTTGCGCGAGTCCAACTCGTTTGAGAATAAGTACGTAAAGTACGGATTCATGAATTATATCGAACTACTCTTTAAATCCAATTTAAGTCGTATTCAACACTAATTCTATTATTTAATTCAAATTAAATATTTACACTTTTAATGCGCTTTAATGACTTAGATTCCAAATCTAATCAAATCGGGTATCAAATCCCAACTAACATCTAATGTCCGTTTAATTAAAGTCCATGGGCTTTCAATTGATTTCATTAGGCTTGGGCTTTGGTCAATGTGGGTCAAACCCAATTACCAAGCCCAATAAGGAATCACCCTCATTTGCCATAAAATCAATATCAAGCCCATAAGGCCCAATTAAACATAAAGCCCATTTATTACATTTGGACTTAATGGTGTGATTTAGGCCCAATTTGGATCCAATCCAATTGGCCTAAACCTACTTGGCCCAACCAAGCCCATTATGCCAAATATAATAGTTTTAAGCCCAATTCAAAACTAAGCCCAATTAATCAAATTTTAAAATTCCAATTTTACATCATTTAATTAATTAAAGTGTAATGTTATGATTAATCCTTTAAATCGATAATTCCAAAACATCAAATTAATCCATTAATCATACTTTTATGTTAAATACATGTCCAACATCATTTAATCAAAAAATCAAGTCCCCAACATGCCTCTTCACATTCGGCCAAGGTAGTGAAATTACACCGATTTCATTTTCAATCCAATCGAATTACAAATCGTCATTTTATGTCCGTTTAAAGTCATCCAATGATCTTACAAACAACAAAATACCAAGTCCAATGCAAGGGGTAAGATTCGGCCAAGCCACTTTTGGGGGGGGAAAAATTAATCCAATTTATTTTTCATGAAATTGATAATGTATAACATCAAGTAACATACATTTAAGCATATTCAATCAAACCATTTCATCAAATCATGCTTCAATCAATTTTCCCCAAATTTTACCCTAATAATTTTCATGCTCATTAAGCTCTGATACCATTGTTGGAGTTTCTAAAACAAGCCCAAGATCATATAAGCATGTAAACAAGAATGAATAAGGATGAAGAGTGGCGGAAACACACTTACATCGATCGGTTTGTGGATCCGTTAAGCAACAAAACTTTCCCTTTGTGCAGTGAAGGATTCGGCCAAGGTAAGTGGGGGAGCTCCAAGCTTTGTTTGATCCTTCCAAGCCCAAGGATTAGTTTCCCATAACACCTTTGTATGATCCCTTCATGGTGCTAGCCTTGTATGTGATTTATTGTTCCAAACAAACACAAAATCTCCAAGCTTTTGCAACAAAAACTTGAAAATGAGAGTGCTGTGAATAGTGGTTTTCACGCCACTTTGAAGAGAGAAGATGAAGATGTGTGTTTTAAATGATTTACCAAAACCTTTTATATTTATTTCTAAAATAAATATAATAAATCAAATACCAAAGTTGGTATATGACAAGGTCAAAGGTCCATCACTTGACTTGGAGTGTTATTCACTCTTCCACCAAAACCCATCACCATAAAGTAAAACAATGACAAGTGATGTGATGGTTGATGTGACATGTGGGCCCCACTTGATTCCGAATGTGAGTGGGCCCGCAAACACTCCCGGGCTCGGGTTCGATAATTCGAATTAGCGAACTTCCGTCGCGACGTTAATTAAATCAAATTTAATTAAATAATTATGCCTAGCAAAATTACTATTCACGTCGCTAACGAATTAACTCCAAATTAATTCGTTTGCCCGAATTAAAATCTAATTTTAATTTCGCGTCGAAATCGAATTTCGTTTAATATATCAAATATATTATTTTAATGATTAATTCAAATTAATCTTTCTCTCTCTTCAAATAGTACTTTATCCAAGATAAAGTCTCTCCGCAATTAATCCAAGATTAATTGAGTTCGAATCATACGTCATCGTGAATCTTCGAGAAGCGACCCAAGAGATCTCTAGATATGTTGGCAGTAAATCCGGTCGTCGGTATATCCGAACACGTACGTACCAAGTACTACGTTTTTACCGATTTACGAGACAAGGTTGGCTTCTAGCAAAGCGCCATGCCTACCCAATTCTCTAGAAATATTCTTACTGGAATATAAGATCTTTGTCAAGCGTAGTATACCGTAGTATTATGTATAGCGATCCAGTATCAGATGTCACGTGCAAGGCCTGGGGCTGGAATAGTGTCTGCCCCGTACGAAGCACATATCGGATATCAAGCAACTAGTCTCTTTGAATCGGATAATCATGACCTTGTCATATTATCCCGATGGTTGCAACACTATAGAGAACCAGTTCTGAATCCCTGCGTGATCATCTTCTCCATATGTCTGAAGTGATACTTCCATCTTGACATCACACCCAATGCACTACGATTCTCAATAAACCCAGAAGAGGCGTACACAGAACCTGTTAAAGCCCTGGACGACCAAAACCAAAGTTTACCGATTGTCGCAAGCATTAGCGATGTGAGTCTCAGGTTAAGACCAAATACATCTACCCTGACGTGGACTCCCATAGACACATATACATACTACCAATGGCATTCCACGGGGTCTATCCAGAGCGAAGTTGTTTTCCGTACCATCGGTAAAACACAACCTCCTGCCGCACTTGCATAAATATCCTATACTTAAATATATGAGAACTATGCCGTTATGCCCTCACAACGCGCACAAGTGCAATACTAGCCTATACCGCATTATCGATGTCCAATCTTGATAATACTACGACTAGGGATATTTAATGATTAAATCTTTATGGATTGATACTGTCTCATATCATCTCAATCCGATACTAATCATATGGACTTCTACCATTTATATTAAAGTAAATAAATTTACAAAATGGTAAAAGCCAATTTCATTAATACATAGTTAATTTTGTAAAAAAAAACACAATGTATTTTACAAACAGTGACGCTATGGGTCATAACTGTCCAACATGTAGTCTTGTTATTTTGGCTACCCATCTTTATCTTCTTATTGGCTGCCTCGACAGCCCAATTCCCTGCAGTCTGTATTGGTGACGACTATAATGTCCGATCCTGTACCTCTGTAGCATTGCCTTTGTTTCTCCTTGAAACTGTACTCCATTTTCCGTTACTACATGTACGGTATTCCATATCGACAAATGATGTTCCGGGCTATGAAATTTACCATCTACTTTGCTGTACATTTGAGAAATGACTCAGCTTCAACCCATTTGGAAAAGTAGTCTACCGCCACTACTATGAAACGATGCTTGTTTGATGCGTACGGTCGAATTTCTCCGATCATATCAATTCCACATGCTGAAAAAGGCCACGGCTCTAACAACCCATGCAACTCTGTGTGCGGCAAACATGACAATCATGACAGTGCTTTACCAGCTTCGCGCAGTCAGCTTCCAAGGTCGATCATTAAAATCATTGTCTCACTATCTTGCGGGACAAGTTCAATCTGTTCATGTGAGGTCCACATACTCTGGCGTGTACTTCTTCCATTGCTTTTAGAGCATCTTCTTTCTTCAAACACTTCAGCTGAATACCATTCGCTTGTCTCTTGTAGAGTTCTCCCCTCAAACTCACATACTGAGTTGCTAACTTCTGGATGGCTATCCTATCTTTTCTGCTTGCTTCTTCTGGAAATTCCCCCCATTCTAGATATCTCTGGATGTCATAATACCAAGGTTTCCCATCGCCGACCTCTACTTCGAATATCCTTTCTATCTCGTAGATGGGTCTTCTTACTGTCGTCAGCACTAAAGGTCTCATCACCAACTTCTCTGAGTTTTCCTAAGTTGTGGCTAGCGTAGCTAACGCGTCGGCCATTTGGTTCTCTTCTCATGGAAAGTGCTGGAACTTACAATCGGGGAGGGCCTGTGCCAGACTCCTGAGGTGGAATAAGTATGGTTTCAATCGTTCTTCCTTCAATTCTCATTCTCTTTGCATCTGTTGTATTACCAACATCGAGTCTCCAAAGATTTCCATGCTCTTAGCCTTCAATGCTATCAGTGCCATCAGTCCAAAGGTACACGCTTCATACTCAGCCATGTTGTTGACCGTTAATCTCTTGGCCATAGGCAGGGTCTCTCTTTGGGGGTTACTATCACAATCCTTATTCCAGCTCCTATGAAATTTACCGCTCTGTCAAAGTACATCTTCCATCCTTGGACTGTTATTGCTTGGATCTCCTTGTATCGGTTGTAATGCTAGGAACTCTGCTACGGCTCGCTCTTTGATTACTTTAGAAGTGAGGTACTCAATATCAAACTCTGTCAGCAACACCAACCATCTGCCTAACTTCCCTACTAGCGAAGGCACCTAATGCAGATACTTCATGGGATTCTCCTTTGCTACCACTTGGATCTTGTACGACCGGAAGTAATGATGCAGTTTTCTGGACGCCCACACTACTACCAAACAGATCTTCTCTACTTCATGATAGTTGGCATCGTACGAAAGCATCTTCTACTAAGGAAGTAGACTGCATGCTCTACCCCTGTCTCATCTGCTTGTACCAACATCGGCCCTAGCGCTTCGGATTCTATGGCCAAATACAGTACCAAGGGTTTTCCCGGTCTTGGAGGTTTCAAGATAAGAGGTTTCACTAAGTATTCCAAGATCTTGTCGAAAGCTTCTTGGAATTGTTCATTCTATATCACTGGCTGGTCTTTCCTCAGTGATTTGAAGATATGCTCGCATACTAAAGTCAGTTTGGCGATGAACCGACTGATGTACTGAATTTTCCCGAGGAAGGCTCTCACTTCTTTCTCTGTCTTCGGCGCAGGCATCTCGGTAATCTCCTTGATCTTCTCAGGGCCTACTTCTATTCCTCTCATTCCGACCGTGTGCCCAAACAGTTTGTCTGACGGCCTTTTGACGAGTCTTCCCTCTTTCCTAACCCAACGGGTATTTATGGTGACTTTTAAAACATAGGGGTTAACATGATGCGTGTATGCGTGAGATGCATGGAATGTATAAGTCGACCCATTACCATTTTAAAGCATTTAATCATACCATTGCGAGGTGCAAACTTGTCCCAGTTGAAAAAGGCCCAACAGGTTTACACTGTTACAATAATATGGCTAAACAACTTCAAATGATAAGGGGTCTAAACATAAAGTGGCCCATCGGTATTTTAGAAGCTTTTGGCCCAACTGCCATAAAGCACGGGCTTATCCCAGTTTAAATGGCCCAACAAGCCCATACCTCATGACAAAAAGTCCAACTGAATCCAAATGACGATAGTCCTAAACGCAAGTATAAAGGGATAGTCTCTACTAGTCCTACAACTACAATTCATATGTGGGTTTATAAGCGTATAGACAAAGGCTCTCATCGACGAAGGATTGCCCACAACTAGGACTCCCCACTTAAGGGTTCAAGCGACCAAGTGAGCACACCTTTTTTATACGCTAAGGTACATGCCAACGAGTTAAAATATGTGACTGACTGTCAAATAGATTTCCCATTGTAGATTCCCTAGAGGGAGGGTGGAGCGAACTCTCTTAAATACCTAAGCCTCTTATGCTCTTATCGCCTCAGTGACAGGAATAAACAACAAGTCCTCCAAATTAGTCCATCACAGTGAGCTACGGGTAAATTATTATCTAGGTGCCTTCGCGGCTTTTCCCTATAGAAAGGTAGTGAATGAAGAAAGACACCAAACCATTACTTAGTTCTAATAATGCCATTGATTAAACCCTTTTTAACCCACAGTAGACACAGTTAACTAAAGCACAAATCACAATCCTTACAAGACATTATTTTGGGGCCGATTCTTTATCCCCAGTGGAGTCGCCAGACTGTAGGACATAGAAATCGGTGACGTTGTTCTAGGCTCGCAGCCTAGTCGTGAGTACAGAATAGCTCACGAGAGACTAAATCGAAGATAATGGAGTCACCACCTGGGGTGAATTGGGAAAAATATTTAAGGCCGCACTCACCCCTCGCAAGGGAAGACCTCAAATCATTGGGTTCGGAATAGTCCCTTACTTATGCCACTTGTAATGAAAAGATTTGTGAAATAATTTAACCCAGTCTATGCAACCTATGTATACGAGAATAACCTACATCTAAGTATGCATAAAACCTATATTTAAGTTTGCATGCATAAAAGTAAGTCGGCATAACGGCAAGTACGCAAGCATATGAATGCATGAAATCGACAAACACGATAATATAAATAAATAACAATTTAAAAATGAATGTAGAAGAGACATAATTAAATTCCTAATGTAAAAGAAATAATAAATCATGCTTAGAAACAATCAACTAATCATGCATAAAAATAACGTACTAAACAACCTAATCAGCATAAAAGTAACATATTATTCCTAATAAGCAACGAATAAACACAAACTTGGATGAAACAATATATGTGTGTCTTTCAAGCGGTACGTGACATTGTATCCCGAGTATAGACCGCACTACCGTCCATTCAAATTCGGCTACGGAATTTACGCCTAGGTTTCGATCTGATATACCGCAAGAGATAACACATATTTCATTCATCACATGGCCACAATATTTATGAATACACAAAATACATTCGAAGAATCAAATACATAACGGAAAGAAAGTGCGGGAATAAATAAATGGGTGCCCTCAGGTCTAACCTCTTAAGTCATCTCTTAGAAGTACGTTACGCGGTCGTCGGAAGGGTTGATACTTTGCAACTCCTCCGGTTCACTAGTTCAACATTTTCCTACGTTGTTTTGATGTTTTGGATCACTGTTTCGGTGGCTATTTATGCGATATTATGGGCTGATTTTCTGAACAGTTTTCGGTGGTTTTAGAGGGTGAATTTTGGGTCAGAATGTGCGATAAAACAGTGCAGTTTTGGGCAGTTTTTGGGGTCAAAATAGTGTAGTTTTTTAGGGCAGAATATGCGGCAAAACAGTACTATTTTGGGCTGTTTCAGGGGTCAAAATAGTGCAATTTGTTTGGGGTAGAATGTACGATAAAACGGGGTAGTAAACTGGACTGTTTATGGGGTTTATGCAGTAAAAAACTGGGCAGAAACTGGCAGTTTGGGCGTGATTTACTAGGCAGAAACTATCAGTTTGGGCGTTAGTTTCTGGACTATTTTTTAAGGGGTTAATGCGTGAGGTTGATGGCTGTTCGTGGGGGGTATTTGTGTGTGAATATGCTGCTGTTTGGGGGCATGAGTGGGCAGTGCAGGGGCTGTTTGTGGGCGTGAATTGAAAGCAGTGCAGGGGCTGTTTGCGTGATGGTGGAAGAGAGGAAAAGAGTTTTTTTTCCGTATGGGTGCTAGCGGTTTCAAGGTTGGGTGAAGGCTTCTTTTTATAGGAAAAGGGGTGGGCTTACCTTGTACAAGAAGGGAAGTAATATTTGTGCAATTAAGGGGGATATTTTAATTAGTGTGCTATAAGGAAAAATCTATTTAATTAGGGATGTGATTTGGCTTGATTTGATTTGAATCTTTTAATTAGAAATATGATTTAATTTGATTTGATTTGATTTTGTTTAATTTGGGAAGGTGATTTGTCTTGATTTTAGCATGTGTTTATGTGATTTTGTTATTTTGGAAGGTGATGGGCGTGTATTTGGTTTCTTTAGGCATGGGTTTGGTTCATTTTGGTGGGCTTGGTGTGTGGTTTGGTGGTGTGTGGGCTTGGTGTGTGACTTACGGGGATTTGGGCCAATGATAAATTTAAAAACATAGGCTTAACAAGCAAACCCAAATCTAAACAAACGAATTAAATCCAATAAGGTGTTAATTTCTGACTTTCCCTTCTGACGTCCGGTTCCCGCGACTCCAAAACTTAAAGAGGAGTGCCTCCGTACAGGACTCATCATCGGGACTTACATGCAAAAATGCAGTGCCTACATCGGGGATTTGGTTACAATCTAATTTTGATGAGTTGGACTTGATGGAAATAATTTTAGAAATGATTTAGAATCATCCAAAATTATATTTGACACTTTTGGGACTAAAATGATCAATTTACAAAGTATTGGGGCAATTCAGTAATTACCAAGAAATTTGGTTTCTCGTGTAATTTTTTAGAATTTGATAATAAGATAATTAATAAATAATTTTATTTAAATGATCCAAGAAAAAATTTGAAATTGGAAAATTTTGATTTTCCGTGATTCCACTGAGTTATCAGATTTTTGCCATAAAATCCCTTACACATATACCTACCAGCAATTTCAAATGATACATAATATTACAGCAAAGTAAAAGTTCATACAGATAAATTAGTGTACAACACTAGTTATAACTTCTAATTCATGGCTTTCAAGGTTCAGTATGAGAACATGTGAATCATATGAATTCAAGTTTTAAAAAGGATTCGAGGACAAATCCTATTTAAGGGGGAAGAATTTATAACATCCGGTGATCCCAATGACTTGTATGTTACCAAAGTCTGACGACTATTACAGATCAGAGGCATAATACTTGATATAAATTATGTTCGAGCAAGTACATGATCATAAAATGACATTTGGGACGTTCGGTAAATTCCTTGAAATTTCAATGCGAACTTAGCTTGCGTCCTATCCCGAACATCATTTAATAATCAGACCGTAACCTTTTTATACGATCTCTGATTTTTATGAAATTTATATCGTCGGAAATCTAAGACCGAGACTTATAACTTTCACGTTGATTAGTTTTCCAAATGCAAATGAAAATAGGTCAAAAATCATGAATACCGGGACTACTATAGTAAATTCGAGAATAACCTAAATTAGTGTGAGGTGGTAAAATGTATACCATTCATTTGCAACAAAAAAATCAGCTCATGTTCTATAAATAGAGAATTATTCATTCATCCTCTTTGCAAGCAAAAAATGTGAGGAAGAATTTGAGAAGCTTCTCATTTTTTTCGTTTCTTCTCATGCTACTTTTGGAGTAATTGGTAATGCTTTCAAGCATATCCCATGACAAGTAAGCTCTTTATTCCATTTTCTTCTTTCTAATTTTAGTTTTGGGCAAGGAAATGAAGCCCTAATTTCGCACCTTGGGTTACCCTAATAATGAGAATTGTATAATTGGTTTTGGATTAGTTGATAGCATGCATTTTTAGGAGTGTTTTGAGAGTATAGACATGTAATGAGGTATATTTGTATATGAATTTATTGAGGATATTATACTTGGTATTAAATGATTCTAGATAATGGGTTGTGCATGAGTGGTGATATTAAATGATTTTGAAGATGGAAGTGTGTTCAAGTGTTGGTGATACTTTGGGTAAACTAGATGATAAGAAACAAAGTTGGAAACCAAATAAAAACAAGTTTTCTTTTTGACGCAATTCCTTACACGTCATGACACGTACTGGGGAATTCATACAGATTTATTTTTGGACCATCCGCTTCAGACACGCAAAGACATACGTCGTGAGGCGCACTGGAAATTTTCATACATGGCTTTTTAGAATTTTGAGCATCGCGACGCGTAAGGCTTGACATCACGGCTCGAGGTCAAAATTTCCCCAAAATAGATTTTATTCAATTCAGTTTCGCCCTAGTGTGTTTGAGGTCACCCTAAAGGTCTCGTATGCATACATTACATCATAATATAAGTATCATACGCCTTGAAGTGATAATAAGCGTTCAAATGGATAAATTTAACCTAGTTCCAAAGCATATTCCATAATTTTTATTCTAATAGAGTTTTTTTAATTATAGATCATCACAAGAACTGCAACATTCTTCAACGAAGCAAAGCAATATCAGCCATATCTAAAATCTGTGAGTGGGCCTTTTTTTCTCGAGTTACTTTTCTTTTAAAAATTATAATTTAAGACTTACATTTAAAAGCATATAGCGTGATAGCCAAATTCTGATTTCAGTTATTTTACATTTATTGATGTTTTAGAAAGAAATGTTTTCAATGTTTTTTATGTTTTCGAGGCATGGGGAAAACCCACCTCATTATGTAACTTGATTTAGTAATAGAATTGACGGAGAGAACATCTACACATGTAGAAGACTGAGAGGATGACAATACGTAACGCCCCCAGATCTTAGTTCAGGACTAGGGATGATAGATGCCATAGATCCTAGATTCAGAGCGTGGTGGGTAGCATAGATCCGTACCCCCGGTTCTAGTTCAGTGGCTTGGGGGACGGCGATACGTAATGCCTCAAGACCACTAGCTTCAGGGACATGTAGTGGCACGTTTTGGGGGACAGCGATACGTAATGCCCCAATTTCATGGATTTGCACTTGTGGCTCTAGTTAGGCATATGGATTTGCACCTATGGCTTTAGCAGCAATTTCCATAAAATTATGCACTACCTTAGTTATGGATTCTTAACACAGCGGTATCTCCCACTACTTTACGTAATACCGTAATCCCCAACAGAGAATGAGAATTCAATAATTAAATCGAATTCCATAGTGAGAGTAGGATCCCATAAATATATTTTGACATATAACTTTGGCACGATCTCGTCGACGTATATTCATTAGGTAGACAACTTATTGTCAATCACTCACCAGTAACTCCTAATTTTGGTCCTGACCGTTTCTCGTTATGACGGATTTGGCACATTCACAATGAGGCGTATCAAGGCTTCACTTGCCAATGACAAACTCAAGATACCGATGTAGTCATGACTGCTTTGGCACGTTCAGGATTTCCACTTTCACTTGAATTTGTCTAGTATCAAATATACATCCGGCATCGAAAAAATTCTATCAATTACACCCTCACTGCTTTGCCACGATCTCAGATGCAGCCATAGAAAGATACCCATAAACCGTATTGACAAGACAAACCAAGAAACATGCATCCAATACATGTCACTTCACTGCCTTATTTAAATAGGAATTTTCCTCAAAAAGATGTTATGCATTTAATTTAATCAAATTAATTAAATAAAAGAACCCATAATGGAAAAACATAATTAAACATTGAATTTAATGGAATTTTCAAATCATATGTCAAGGTTTAGATCTGCTCTGATACCATTTTGTTGGATTTTTGGGTAAAATACCAGAGTTTCGCAAAACACGGAAAATCAAAATTTTCCGATTTCTTTAATTTTTCTTGGGTAATTAAAATAAACATATTTATTTTCATCACTAAATACTCAAAAACAGAAATCTTTAACCCGAAAATCATAATTTCAGTAAATTACCATAAAGCCCCAAAGCTTTCCATTTCAATCATTTGAGTCCTAACTTGTTCAAAACAAGCTTAGATGATATCCATTCACAACCAAATTTATTTGTACATCAAATATACATTAAAATTGAAAATCTGAAAAATTTCCAAATGTTTCAGTATTTACGAAAATGCCCCTACAACTTTACATTTTGATCATTTTAGTCCTAATTTGTCAATTACATAATTAGGTGATTCCCAATCACTACCAAAATGATTTTTACATGTCATACATGTCAAAATACAAATTAAAATTCAAGAAAAATGATTTTTCAAAATTACCGAATAGGTCCCTGTTAGACAATTATGACCTATAGCGTCACTGTTTGTAAAAGACATTGTGTTTTTATACAAAATTAACTATATAGTAATGAAATTACCGTTTATCATTTCGTAATTTATTTACTTTGATATATAAATGGTAAAAGTCCATATGATTAGTTCCGGATTGAGATGAAATGAGACAGTATCAATCCATAAAGGTTTAATCATTAAATATCCCTAGTCGTAGTATTATAGAGACTGGACATCGATAATGCGAAATAGACTAATATTGCACTTGTGCGCGTTGTGAAGGCATAACGGCATAGTTCTCATATGTTTAAGTATAGGATACTTATGCAAGTGCGATAAGAGGTTGTGTTTTACCGATGGTACGGAAAACAGCTTCGCTCTGGATAGACCCCACGGAATCCCATTGGTAGTATGTATATGTGTCTATGGGAGTCCACGTCAGGGTAGGTGTATTTGGTCTTAACCTGAGACTTGCATCGCTAGTACTTGCGACAATCGGTAAACTTTGGTTTTGGTCGTCCAGGGCTTTAACAGGTTCTGTGTACGCCTCTATTGGGTTTATCGAGAATCGTAGTGTATTGGATGTGATGTCAAGATGGAAGTATCACTTCAGACATATGGAGATGATGATCATGCAGAGATTCATAACTGGTTCTCTATTGTGTTGCAACCATCAGGATAATATGAAAAGGTCATGATTATCCGATTCAAAGAGACTAGTTACTTGATATCCGATATGTACTTCGTACGGGGTCAGACACTATTCCAGCCCCAGGCCTAGCACGTGACATCTGATGCTGGATCGCAATACGAGATATTACGTATTCTACGCCTGACATAGATTATATATTCTAGTAAGAATATTTCTGGAGAATTGGGTAGGCACGGTGCTTTGCTAGAAGCCAACCATGTCGTATAAATCGGTAAGCACGTGGTAGGAGGTACTCACTTTATCGGATAGTCCGATAACCGGATTTATTGCCAACATATCCAGAGATCTCTTGGGTCGCTTCCCAAAGATTCACCGATGACAGTTGACTCGATTAGAATTAATCTGGGATTAATTAAGAGAGAGAAAATTAATCTGGGATTAATTGAAGCTTTATTTAATCTGGGATTAAATGTGTTCGTAAGAGAGAGAACGCGATTAATTTGGAATTAATCGGTAAAATAAATTAATAGTTAAATTTGATTTTTCTATTTAATTTATTTGAATGGGCTAAATTAATATATCAGATATATTAATATGAATTAGATTTCGTTACGAAATTAAAGTCAGACATTAATACGAACAAACGAATTAATTTAGAATTAATTCGTAAACGACGTTCGTAATATTATTACGAGGCACCGTTATTTAATTAAATTAGATTTAATTATTTAGCGACGAAAGTTTTTTTAATCGGATTAAACGGAACCGAGCCGCAGCAAATGTTCGTAGAGATATTTGAATTTTGAATTCAAATGTGGGGCCCACTTCACATGTGGTAGTTGGCATTTATTCTTGCCACCTACCACTCAACCACCTTGTAATGGTTTTAGTAAAACCATTTACCCAACTACCAAGTTTAGGTAAAAAGGGTAAAAGGCTTTTACCAAAACCAATTCTCTCTCTCTCTTTTGTAACACTTTGACACAACTCAAACCCTAGATGTCTTTACTTTGGGCGTGAGCTTCTCTTCCTCCTCTCTTTGGATTTTATTTCAAATCAACAAAGCTAGCACTTGTACAAGTCTACAAAGGTGATAGGGAAACTAACTCAAAGCTTGGAATCTACAAAGGTTGGATCTTGGAGATCATCTTCTCAATTTTTTTAAAAGCTCAAATCTGTTTATTGTAAGTATTTCTGCAACTTATAATGATCTTAATCAGTTTTTTTCATGCTTATTAGATCCTTGGCATGTTCTAGGAACACTTACAATGGTATCAGAGCCAATTTTAAGCATGAAAATTTCTAGGGTTCTTGAGCCTAAAATTTGGGGCTTTTATGTTTTGAACATGATTCTTTCAAATTGTTGCTTTGAGCATGTTTAGAATATGATAACTTAGAGTTATGCATTATTACATTTGAAATATAATGATTGAATCAAAAATAATAAAAAAAATCTAAGCTTGGCCGAACTGTGAAGGAAGTGGACTGCATGTTTAATTTTTTGGTAACATGAAATGATGTGTTTAAATGCATGTTTAAATATTGATTGTTAGTTTGATTGGATTAGAATCAAAGTCAATAATGTTTATGTTGAATTCAACGAGCATGTTGAGCATGAAATGATGAATTTTGGTTTCAATTTGTGTTGAGCGTAAATTGTTGGATTAAGCATGATTAATTAGTTTATTAAGATGTTTTGCAAATATTAAGGTTAATTAATTAATCATGGGTAATACTCTTTAATTATAATAATTATAATATTTGGAATATTAAAATTTTAATGAAATTGGCCTTTTTAAGTTTATTGGGCTAAAAGTGTGTATTTGGGCTTAATGGGCTTGGTTTGACCAAGTTTGATTTTGGACTTTTGGATTGGACCAATTGGGCCCAAAACCAATTCCATAAAGTCCAAATACATCACTTGGCCCTTTAAAGAATTTAATTGGGCCTAATGGGCCTAAATTGATTTGTTGGCAATAAAGTGATTCCCATTGGGCCTTGGCATTTTGGGTTTGATCCATTATGGCCAAGCTCATGCCTTAAGAATCAATTAAAAGCCCATTGGACTTTAATTAAAATGACATTGGATGTTATTGGGCCTTTGAGACCCATTAAGATTGGATTTGGAATCCAAGTCTTCAAGGCAAATATATAAGTGTAAGTATTTAATTTGGAATTAAATTGGAATTAGTATTGAATACAAATAAATTGGATTTAAAGTTGTAGTTCGATATAATTCAAGAATACGTACTTAAAAGTATTTAATTCAAAGATTAATTAATTGGATTAGATTGATTGTATAACATGCTTTGTATGAATACATAAATGTGTTGTATGAATAATGTATATCGGATGGATATTAGAAGGGCAATGGCAATTTTGTAAATTATAATAAATTTTGAATTTATTAAATTGGGCCTGCGTGTCCAGCCTTTTATCTCTTTACTCCTTGTAATTCTCTTCTCACCTATTCCCCTCAATGTAAATGAGGTTTCTTTATTGTATTATGTAATTGGGTAGGAGTTAGAATAGTTCTAGTCGGGGAGAGGAAAGTGAGCGATTTGTTCTAGGAACAATCTGTTTAAATATCCATCCGCATATCGTTATTAATTTACCTTTGCGCCTTATGATGTTTTAGAAGCATGCTTAAGGGTGTATGATGAGACCTAATCAAAGATAATAAATTGGTTGCCAATTTTCACGAAAAACCCCTCAAAAACATATTAAGCGTTTTTCCTTCCGTTGAGTGATTCTTACTCAAGATCCAAAGTTGGCATTGGTTTGTTTGCCAAAGTCAAGACCTTTGTCAATTACGGATGTGTTTGAATCATGAAAGTTTTGTTCTATATCAGTGTCTTGTCCAAGTTGTGATTTGTTGGCCAAAGACAAGACCACTTCTTGTCCATCGACATTGATTACGAAGCTTTCCTTGTCAATGGGTCCCGTTTAACTGGAATCATTAAGCTTGTTGTGCCAAAGCCAAGGCTTAGTTGATTCAGAGGAAAAAAGGTTAGGAAAATATATTGGATATATTGGCATATATACTGTATATATGTTTCGGACTTGGATGTCCACCTACCGGATCTAGGAATTGGATGAGATCCAATTGATCTTCGAGATCTACCTAGTTAAGTTTCATACAGCTTTTTGGCCAAAGTCAAGGTTGTGTGTTATTTAATGGGATCCTAGCCCACTAGGAAACTGGGTTTCCCGAGTACTCGACAGAGGGTTAGAGGCTCGCCGAAAAATAGTGGGAGGCTAGTATTGAATTTGCAATTTCATTCAGATACTTAGCTTTACGCGCTTTCAAATTATTTCGTCAAAATTATATTTTTAGTTGGACTAATACAATGTTATTTTTCTTGTAACAGTTAGACTGTACCCAAATATCATTGACTAGATAGTTGGACTATCGTAGTCAAGATGACTGGAAAGGGAATGTCCGAGACATTATCATGGGCAAAAATGTCTTTAAGGGCACGAACTTTGCCGATTTGGAAATGAATCTAAGGATAGTCCTTGGATCCGAGAGACTGTTATACACCACACAGACACCTCTTGGGCCTAAACCCACACCTGATGAGACACTTGAGCTGGAGCTTTGGAAGACTCACAGAGATGATTGTGATACTACTCAGTCTATTATGCTTACTTCCATGACTCAGCATTTCCATCGACAGAACAGGGACTTGGATCCCTATAATATGTTGGCGAGGTTGCAAGATCTTCACCGATCTAACAAGAGATCGCAGAGTTATGAGTTAGTGAAGAAGCTCTTTCGTTCACGTATGTCAGAAGGCATGTCTGTTGAGTCCCATATGGCACAGATGCTGAGATTACTATAGACAGGGTCTTACAATCTCTCCCCGACACCTGGAGATAGTTCATCATAAACTATAATTTGATGAACACTGATGATACTCTTGGAGAGTTATTGTCTACTCTCAAGGAAGCTGAGAAGGAGCTTATCAAGGGCAACAAGCGCGAGGCGCACTTTTCTTCGATATCTCATACACCAAGGGCTGGGCCCAGGGCGACTGGAGGTGTGAAGAAGAAGAAGCATAATAGAAAGGGCAATGCCAAATCGTCAAAGGCTTCTGGGAAGCCTAAGGATGAATCTCAGGATGTTTGCCTCCAGTACGGCAAGCGGGGTCACCGGAAGCGTGACTGCCGTGAGTACAAGGCGCTCTAGAAGAAGATTAAAGCGGGCAAGGCACCGGCTTCAGGTATGTTTGTTAACATGACTACTTCTAGTTTTAAAAATTGGATTTTGATTCTAGCTGTGGTACTCACATATGTACTGATGTGCAGGATCAGCGGATTAGCAGTAGACTGACCTCAGGGGAGATTGATCTACGCATTGGATATGGGGCACCAGTCGCCGTTTTGGCCCTTGGCACTTTTGTTTTAGAACTGCCCTCAGGTCATGTACTTGAACTTACAGACTGTTATTATGTACCTAGTTTGACTAGGAATATTATTTCTGTATCCATGTTAACCCAATGTGGGTATACTTTTGTATTCAGGAACAATGGGTGTTTTACTTATAAAAATGATGTAGAAATTTGCACTGCTGTTGCAAATAATGGTCTTTATATTTTGAATATAAATCAATCTCAAACATATAATATAATAAACAAAAGGCTCAAAAGGAGTAAAAAAGATGAAACTTATATGTGGCACTGTCATCTAGGTCATATAAACAAGACTCGCATATCCACACTTTCGAAGAGTGGATACTTGGACGGATTTGATCCAAATTCATATGACGTCTGCGAATCTTGCTTATTAGGCAAAATGCCTAAGTCACATTTTAGCGGTAAGGGTGAACGCGCCACCGAACTGTTAGCCCGCATTCATAGTGACGTATGTGGGCCTATGTCTAGCTAGGCTAGAGGTGGATATGAATACTTCGTAACCTTTACGGATGATGCATCACGTTATGGTTATGTGTATCTTATGAGACACAAGTCGGAAACTTTTGAGAAATTCAAAGAGTTTCGACACGAAGTTGAAAAACAGACAGGCAAGAGTATAAAGACATTACGGTCGGACCGTGGTGGCGAATACTTAAGCAATGAGTTTCTAAATTACTTGAAAGAATATGGTATTTTTTCACAGTGGACTCCTCCTGGAACACCGCAATTAAACGGTGTGTCCGAACGAAGAAATCGAACTTTGTTGGACATGGTAAGGTCAATGATGAGTCGCACTGAGCTACCTATTTCCTTTTGGGGATATGCATTAAAAAGTGCAATTCTTATTTTGAATAAGGTTCCATCAAAGTCTGTACAACAGACTCCGAATGAGATATGGACAAGAAAGAAATCGGTTTCTAATTCTTAAATATTTGGGGATGATGGGCATACGTCAAACGTTTAAAAGGTACCAAACTTGAACCCAAATCGGATAAATGCCTATTCGTAGGATATCCTAGGGAAACCAAAGGATATTACTTATATCACCCACGAGAGAACAAAGTATTTGTTGCTCTACATGCGGTTTTCCTTGAGAAGGAATTCCTAAATGCAGTGGTTAGTGGGAGGAAAATAGAACTCGATGAAAATCGAAATGATACTATTCCTGGCATAATATCCTCAACGGAACAAGAACAGTCCATCCGGGATGAGACTGTACCACAATCTTCTATTACATAATGACCGCGTAAGTCGGAGAGAATCAGGAAATAACCTGAGAGGTATGGGTTTCTGATCTCACCTCATGTAGATATTAATCTCATTGAGGATAACGAACCAGCTACGTATGAGGAAGCGATACAAGATATCGATTCCGCTTTATGGCAAGAAGCTATGAAGTTCGAAATGGATTCCATGTACACCAACCAAGTTTGGACACTGGTTGATGCACTAGAAGGCGTAAAGCCTATTGGATGCAAATGGGTCTTCAAGAGGAAGAACGACATGGATGGAAACGTATAAACGTACAAAGCTAGGCTTGTAGCAAAGGGGTATCGTCAACGACATGGTGTCGATTATGACGAAACTTTCTCACATGTTGCCATGATTAAATCCATTTGGATAATGCTTGCTATTGATGCATATTTCGATTACGAGATATGGCAGATGGACGTTAAAACCACTTTCCTTAACGGAAACCTTTTGGAGGATGTTATATGCAACAACCTGACGATTTTATAGTGCCTAGACTTGCAAACAAGGTTTGTAAGTTAAATCGGTCCATTTATGGACTGAAGCAAGCATCGCGGTCATGGAACCAACGTTTTGATGAGATCATAAAAGAATATGATTTCATTCAAAACGAGGATGATCCTTATGTATATAAGAAGTTAGTGGGAGAGCACTGACTTTTATTGTCCTTTATGTTGACGATGTATTGCTTATGGGCAATGACATTCCCATGTTAACATCGTTGAAAGCTTGGCTTTCATTAAAATTCTCCATGAAAGATCTGAGAGAAGCAGCCTATATTCTAGGAATAAAGATCTACCGGGATAGATCTAGAAAGTGGCTTGGACTCTCCCAAGCACGTACATTGACAAAGTGTTGAAAAATTCAACATGGATCAGTCCAAGAGGGGACTGTTACCATGTCACATGGCATCTCTCTATCTAAGGACATGTGTCCTAGAACTCAAGATGAGAGAAACAACATGAGTCGGATACCGTTTGCCTCGACAGTCGGATCGATCATGTATGCCATGATATGTACGCGACTTGATGTCTCGTATGCTTTGAGCATGTGTAATCACTATCAGGCCGATCCAGGTGATGGTCACTGGATGGCGGTTAAGAACATCCTTATGTATCTTAGATGAACTAAGGATGCTTTCTTAATTTATGGAGATGGAGAACTTGAGGTAACTGGGTATACCGATGCAAGTTTCCAAACCAATAAAGACGACTCTAAGTCACAATCCGGGTACATATTTTATTTGAACAACGGAGCAGTAAGCTGGAATTCTTCCAAGCAAGAGACTGTTGCCGATTCAACAACAGAAGTGGAGTATATCGCTGCAGCTGAAGCAGCAAAATAGGGAGTTTGGATCCGTAAATTCCTAATTGGATTAGGAGTGGTCTCGTTAGTAGCTGAGCCCGTTCCATTGTATTGTGACAATAATAGAGCTATAACACAGGCTAAAGAACCGCGGTCTCATCAATGATCCAAGCATGTTCTTCGACGTTTCCATCTGATTCGTGAGATCATACATCGTGGCGATGTGAAGATCGAGAAGGTCGCATCAGATGACAACATTGCAGATCCGCTGACGAAAGCTATTTCACAGCAAAAGTTTGAGAAACATATACATAGTTCAGGTGTTAGATGCTTGAGTGACTGGCTATAGGCCAGTGGGAGATTGTTAGACAATTATGACTAATAGCGTCACTGTTTGTAAAAGACATTGTGTTTTTGTACAAAATTAACTATGTAGTAATGAAAGTGCCTTTTATCATTTCGTAATTTATTTACTTTGATATATAAATGGTAAAAGTCCATATGATTAGTTCCGGATTGAGATGATATGAGACTATCAATCCATAAAGGTTTAATCATTAAATATCCCTAGTCGTAGTATTATCGAGACTGGACATCGATAAAGCGGAATAGACTAGTATTGCACTTGTGCGTGTTGTGAGGGCATAACGGCATAGTTCTAATATGTTTAAGTATAGGGTACTTATGCAAGTGGATAGGAGGTTGTGTTTTACCGATGGTATGGAAAACAGCTTCGCTCTGGATAGACCCCGCAGAATCCCATTGGTAGTATGTATATGTGTCTATGGGAGTCCGCGTCAGGGTAGTGTATTTGGTCTTAACCTGAGACTTGCATCGCTAGTACTTTCGACAATCGGTAAACTTTGGTTTTGGTCGTCCAGGGCTTTAACTGGTTCTGTGTACGCCTCTATTGGGTTTATCGAGAATCGTAGTGTATTGGATGTGATGTCAAGACGGAAGTATCACTTCAGACATATGGAGATGATGATCACGCAGGGATTCATAACTGGTTCTCTATTGTGTTGCAACCATCCGGATAATATGACAAGATCATGATTTTCCGATTCAAAGAGACTAGTTGCTTGATATCCGATATGTGCTTCATACGGGGCAGACACTATTCCAGCCTCAGGCCTAGCACGTGACATCTGATGCTGGATCGCAATACGAGATACTACGTATTCTACGCCTGACATAGATTATATATTCCAGTAAGAATATTTCTAGAGAATTGGGTAGACACGGTGCTTTTCTTAAGCCAACCATGTCTTGTAAATCGGTAAGCACGTGGTACGAGGTACTCACTTTGTCGGATAGTCCGATAACCGGATTTACTGCCAACATATCCAGAGATCTCTTGGGTCGCTTCCCAAAGATTCACCGATGACAGTTGACTCGATTAGAATTAATCTGGGATTAATTAAGAGAGAGAAAATTAATCTGGGATTAATTGAAGCTTTATTTAATCTGGGATTAATTGAAGCTTTATTTAATCTGGGATTAAATGTGTTCGTAAGAGAGAGAACACAATTAATTTGGAATTAATCGGTAAAATAAATTTAATAGTTAAATTTGATTTTTCTATTTAATTTATTTGAATGGGCTAAAATTAATATATCAGATATATTAATATGAATTAGATTTCATTACGAAATTAAAGTCGGACTTTAATACGAACGAATGAATTAATTTAGAATTAATTCGTAAATGACGTTCGTAATATATTTGCGAGGAACCGTTATTTAATTAAATTAGATTTAATTATTTATCGACAAAAGTTCGTTTAATCGGATTAAACGGAACCGAGCCGCGGCAAATATTCGTAGAGACATTTGAATTTTAAATTCAAATGTGGGGCCCACTTCACATGTGGTAGTTGGTATTTATTCTTGCCACCTACCACTCAACCACCTTGTAATGGTTTTAGTAAAACCATTTACTCAACTCCCAACTTTAGGTAAAAAGGGTAAAAGGTTTTTACCAAAACCAATTCTCTCTCTCTCTTTTGTAACACTTTGACACAACTCAAACCCTAGATGTCTTTGCTTTGGGCGTGAGCTTCTCTTCCTCCTCTCTTTGGATTTTATTTCAAATCAACAACGCTAGCACTTGTACTAGTCAACAAAGGTGATAGGGAAACTAACTCAAAGCTTGGAATCTACAAAGGTTGGATCTTGGAGATCATCTTCTCAACTTTTTTAAAAGCACAAATCCGTTCGTTGTAAGTATTTCCGCAATTTAAAATGATCTTAATCAGTTGTTTTCATGCTTATTAGATCCTTGGCATGTTCTGGGAACACTTACAGTCCCTCAACTTTCTAAGAATTGCACTTTAGTCCAAATTGACTAAAAACCAATCAAGATCAAGTCCGATCAACACCAAAATTTATATGCGTCATATACACATCAATAATTAACACATATATGAAAAGCACCAAATTTAGAATTGGTAATGAATCCTAATTTAACAATTTCCTCAAATTGGCAGATTAACACCAAATAATTAAATTCAACACTTTAATTCAATTCTTTCCACACCAAAAAGTCTCACCACCATGAAACAACTTAAGAACAATTCTAGGTCATTTATGAGTGGCTAAGCAACTCTAGAATGGCTACCAAGTTATTAAAAAACCAAAAAGTAAGCTTAATAACAATTAATAAGCTTTCTTTACTAAATACATATGCTAACATCTTTCTTTCATGCTTCAAACAAACATATTACAAACCCAAGAGAATAGAGAAAAAAATAATAACATCATATGTTAAGTCTAAAGTCATGAAAATAATTTTCAAGTAAAGAAAAGTAAGAAATTACCTTAATTTCCATGATTTTCTTCACAAATCCCCTTTAGCTCTTATGTTTTTTTCCCTTTCAAATTCCTAATTTTTGTAATCTATTTTTGAAGCCAAAAGTTGAAGCAAATGAAAAATCCAAGCTTAAAAAAGACAAGGGATGCCCGATTTTAATAGGGTAAAATGGTAATTTGATTTTTACAAATTTAATCAATATTAAATTAATGCCAAAATCAAGTTGTCAACCATTTTAATTAATAAATGTACAAATGTACCAATTACATTTTGCCATATTAAAATAGAAAGATATTTATATTTAATTAATATAATTCTTTAACAATTAAATAACTAGATAATTACAAATATAAATATCCAAATATATGTATAATAATTACATTAAATATTCCATAATACATATATTTGAGACAAGTGTCAAATAATTTATTTGATAATTAATTAATGTGGATTTAATAAAATCAAGTATTTAAATCAAATACACATTAATAGGAAAAAGCCGAAAAACCCTTAAAGCATGTATTTATCGTTTAACTGTTAAACGATCTATAAATAATCAATATTATTTTTAAAAGTAGCCCTAGTGCTCGACGAGTATGTTTCATTACTGAGACTCTCTAATTTCAGGCATATTCATCACGAAATCCAATTTCATGTCCAAAATCTACCCACCCGTAAATTATGATGACCACAGATAAACTCGCTGAATCATACAGGTCAAGGTCATCGCATACGTATAATCCCTCCATTACAGGTATTCGTATTATCCCAGAGATATAGATAAAAACGTCAAATCTTTGTAGGTATAATCCTGTCGACGATTCTGTTAGCAATCTCTTAATAAAACTAAAAACTAACTTCTACAGTGTTCCACGGGCCCATGGATTTAACAGATTGCTAATTACACATTGAATACTTATGCTCTGTATACAGAATTGATGAATCCTATCTTGATACGCACATGATATCCTGAGGATCAGTCCACACCCAATGAACAGACGGAAGTATGATTTAAATAGATCGGTGATGTGACTACCATCAAAGTGTGGATGACACCTCATACATCCAAAATGGTATCTAAAGTCGAAGGACCACTATGCTCATTCAACCCGAGAAGATTCCTATTGATGTTGGTTACCATCTATTAGGAAATCTTCAGTGAGCCGTTCAGTGTTTATCAAATAAATACCTACATGTCTATACGAGTCTCTCAAGACTCATGGTTTATTGAGATAAACCATCGGACCAAGTCACGATATACGATATATATACTGGTCTTGGCGGATTTTACTAACCGACCCTTGTTAGCAAATCTTGGCCAAAAATTTTATTTAAGGCTATACAACTTATAGTGATGCTTCTCAATGTCAATTACAAATTACGTTGTAACTGCACACTAGATTGTAAATCCTAGGGTATTTGTCTAATATACATGTATCACTAAATCAGATTTAGTTTCAATATAATCATAATTAGATCAAATATGTATATAAAAGCAGGAGGTGCTACCATTAAATAAGTAATATTAAAGAAAAATGAATTATTCCTATTCATGAATCGAATAAAAATACGATCTGGATTGGCACTCCGAGCACCAACCCTAGCAAGCATTTGTTAAAAGGAAATCTTTTTGTAACCTGTATCCAAAACTAAAATTGACGGCTGAGTCAGATCTTTTGGAAGACCTAGTGAGTGGATAACAAATTAAAATCGAATGACATTAAATATACAAATTCATAAGAAAACCAAATCAGAAATCTGAATCTTAAACTTTTCATTTCGGATAATTTCATCAAAAACCAACAAGCGTCCATTACCAGAGTTGCGTGTAAAGACTGGAAAATGTCTAACCAAGACCATGTCGATAGAGGGTAGTGGGCTGATCATTTAATGATGGTCAGGACCCCATAACAAGCGTCACATAGGGTGAAAAACCAAAAAAAAAATCATTAAGCACCGTGATGGAAACAGATTATCAAGCGTCTTGACAGAAATAGAGTTTTATGATTTATAAACATAAAAATAGATTTCAAGAGTCGAGACGGAATCATATGCTATAAACATATTCAAAGAACACAAGTTATTCAAAAATTTTCCTCAAAATATTTTCAAAACCATAATTCAAAGTATCAAAACACCAAATAATAATACATAATATCGGAAGTAACAAAAATATAAGTATCTACTCATGGAGTATGATGCTGACTCCTATAGCTTGAGCTGATATGCGGACTTATGAAAAAATCCTTCGTGGATTCTATAAACATATAATAAGTTAATGGTTAGTAAACTTGAGGTTTAATGATGCTATTTGTTACGTGAACGATGCATGGAACAATGTTGATGAGGAAAGCTTTAAGTATTATTCTAACCAAGAGCCATTCGTTGTTGTACAATTATGACCCATTACATCACTATTTGTACAAAACATGGTGTTGTTGTAAAAATTAACTATGTGACAAAAGGAAATTGCTCTTTTATTATTTGTAATTGGATTATCAGGATTTATAAATGATAAAAGTTCAAATGATTATTTCCGGATTAATAAGATATGAGACAGTATTAATCCAATAAGGTTTAATCATTAAATGTCCCTAGTTGTAGTATTATCGAGCCTGGACATCGATAATGTGGAACAGGCTAGTATTACACTTGTGAGTGTTATAAAAGTGTGACGGCATAGTTCTTATATATTTGGGTATTGGATACACATGCAAGTGTAATAGGAGGTTGTGTTTACCGATGGTACGGAAACAGCGTCGCTCTAGATAGACCTTTCGGAATCGTATTGGTAGTATAACTATGTATCTATGAGAGTCGGAATCAGGGTAGGTGTATTTGGTCTTAACTTGAGACTTGCATCGCTAATACTTGCGACAATCAGTATACTTTGGTTTTGGTCATCTGGGACTTTAACAGGTTCTGTGTACGCCTCTTTTGGGTATACTGAGAATCATAGTGTATTGGGTGTGATGTCAAGATGGAAGTACCACTTCAGTCATATGGAGATGATGATCACGTAGGATACGGAACTAGTATTCTTAAGTACTACAGTCATCAGGATAATATGACTAGGTCATGATTATCCGATTATAGAGACTAGTTACTAGAGATCTGATTATGCTTCGTACGGGGCAGACACAATTCCATCCCCAGGCCTAGCAAGTGACATTCGATACTGGAACACAATATGTAATACTACATATACTACGCCTGACAAAGATTATATATTCCTTTAAAGAATATTTCTGGAGAATTAGGTAGGCACGGTGCTTTACTAGAAGCCAACCATGTCTTGTAAATCGGTAAGAACGTGGTACAGGGTACGCACGTATTCGGGTAGTCCGATGACCGTATTTACTGCCAATTTATCCAGGGATCTCTTGGGTCGCCTCTCAAAGATTCCTTGATGATGTCTGACTCGAACAAAAAATTAATCTGGGATTAATTACAATAATAATTAATCTAGGAATTGATTATCATAGAGAGAAATTAATCTAGGATTAATTGCGTCAAAATTTTTTCTATGATTAAATTCGTCGAGAAGAGGGAACGTGATTAATTTAGAATTAATCGGTAAAATAAATTTAATAGTTAAATTGGATTTTACTATTTAATTTATTTGATTGGGCTAAAATAATATATTAGATATATTAATTGAAATTAGATTTCAATGCGGAATTAAAATTAGATTTTAATTTCCGAGAAAGGATTAATTTAGAATTAATTCACAATGGACTTTCATAATAATTTAGCTAGGCATTATTAATATTTAATTAAATTGGATTTCGCTTAATTTAGAATTAAACGAACCCGGGCCCGAGCGAAGTTGCGTGTTGGATTGTCCGACTTAAATTTAGAATTCAAGTGGGGTCCACCAACTTACATCAATGTCTTTGACATTTGATTGAATTTGGTAATGGTTATGTAAAGGCTTGCATTGCTTGTAGAATACATAAACCAAACCAACACTCAAACTTATTATATATTAACGTGTTGACTTTGGAAGTGGTAAAAAGTTACTATTCACAGCACTTAAACTTCTTATTCTCTCTCAAAATGGCGTGACTTCTCCTCTCTCCCATGGAATTTTGCTTCAAAATTCTACAAAGCTAGCACTTTAAAGAGTCAAAGGAAGGTGATAGGGAGACTAATCCGAGAGTTTGGAACTCGACCTTAAGCTTCGAAGCTTCAAACACATCCAACAAAGGAGAAAAAGTTTTGAACTCAATCCAATCAATGTGAGTATTCCGCAACTCCCTTTTGATTTATTCACACACAAATAACAACTTAGAGATCTTGGCATGTTCTAGGAACACTTACAATGGTATCAGAGCCTCCTAGGTTTGATTTGGAATTCTAGGGTTTATGGACTTTAATTTGAGATTTTGTATTTGGAGCATGATTTGCCTAAATTGGTTGTTGGGATATGTTTGTATGATGTTGAATTAGATTTGTGCATCCTTGATTTTTGTGAAAAATTGATTGGATTAATTTTCCCCAAAATATACCCCTTGGCCGAATATAAACCCTAGGAAAGCTAATGGAATTTTTGAAATTTGACATATTGGATGTGTTGTTGGCATGATAGAAATATTGAATGTTGATTTAAATTGGATTAAAATCAAATTGAATGATTTTTGTATGACTTTGTCGCGAGTTGTAGCATGTTATTAGATAGATTTTGCTTCAATTATGTTTGACATGAATTGAAAATAATTGATTAATTGAATTAATTAGTGTTTTGGAAGTGTTAGATGAATTAATTAATTATGTTAATTACAGTTGAATTGAATTAATTTGTAATTTGGAATAATGAGTTAATTTAATTTATTATATTGGGCTTAATGGGCTTGGTTAGGCCAAATTGGTTTAGGACAATTGGTTGGATCCAATTGGGCCTAAAACCATTTCCATAAAGTCCAAGTATGACAATTGGGCCTTTAAATAATTTAATTGGGCCTAATGGGCTTAAATTAATTTTTTGGCATAGGGTGATTCCTAATTGGGCCTTGGCATCTTGGGTTAACCCATAATTGCCAAAGCTCATGCCTAATGAATTAATTAAAAGTCCATTGGACTTTAATTGAATAGTATTTGATACTAATTGAGCCTTTGAGACCCATAAAGATTGGATTTGGAATCCAAGTCTAAAAGGCACTACTAAAAGTGTAATAATTTAATTTGAAATTAAATGTGAATTAGTATTGAATATAATTTAAATTGGATTTAAAGCTATAGTTCGATATAATTCAAGAATACGTACTTTGAGTATTTATTCTTAATGAGTTGGACTCGAGCAAATCAAATCATTATTTGAACATTAGATGGTCATTAATTAAAGATTAATTAATTGGATTAGATTGATTGATAGCATGCTATGTGTGAATACTTGGATGTATGTATGTATGAATAATATATATCGCATGGATATTAGATGGGTGAGGGCAATTTTGGAAATTATTATAATAAATTTAGAATTTATTAAATTGGACCTGTGTGTCCAGCCTATTACCTCTTTTCTCATTGTATTTCTCTTCTCACTTATTCACCTCAATGTAAATGAGGTTTCTTTAGAAGTGTTATGTAATTGGGTAGAAGTAAGAATAATGGTAGCGGGAGAGAGGAAATGGATAGATTTGTTCTAGGAACAAATTATATTATATATCCATCTGCATATCATTATTAATTTATTTATCCATCTTATTATGCTTTTAGAATGCATGGTTAAGGGTGTATGATGATGTTGGATAATATGACCAATAGCGTCACTATTTGCACAGATCATTGTATTGTTGTAGCAAATTAACTATGTAATAAGGATATTGCACTCTCATCATTTGTGATTAGATCACCATAGATATATAAATGAAGAGAGGTCCCTATGATTAGTTCCTGGATTGAGATGATATGAGACAAAATCAGTCCACGAAGGATTAATCATTAAATATCCCTAGCCGTAGTATTATCGAGACTGGACATCGATAATGCGGAATAGGCTAGTATTGCACTTGTGTGTGTTGTGAGGGCACAACGACATAGTTCTCATATATATAAGTGTTGGAGACTTATGCAAGTGCGATATGAGGTCGTGTTTCACCGATGGTACGGGAAACAGCTTCGCTCTGGATAGACCCCTCAGAATCCCATTGGTATTATGACTAGGTGTCTATGGGAGGCCGAAATCAAGGTAGGTGTGTATAGTCTTAACCTGAGACTTGCATCGCTAATACTTACGATAATCGATAAACTTTGGTTTTGGTGGTTGGGGGCTTGACCGGTTCTGTGTTCACCACTTCTGGTTTATCAGAGAGTCGTAGAGTATTGGATGTGATGTCGAGACGGAAGTATCACTCCAGTCATAGTGGAGATGATGTCACGCAGGATACGGTATTAGTGCTCTTAAGTGATGCGCATCCAATCGTGATATTATGACCAGGTCATGAATATCCGATTATAGAGACTAGTTACCAGACATCCGATATGTGTTTCGGACGGGGCAGACACTTATCCAGCCCCAGCCCTAGCACGTGACTATCCGATACTGGGCCGATACGCACAATACGATTGTATACTACGCTTGATATAGATCTAAATATCCTTAAATGGATATGTCCGGAGAATTGGGATGACTTGGTGCTTTGCTAGGAGTCGACCTTGTCTCGTAAATCGGTAGAACGTAGTACTTGGTACATACGTGATTCGGATACTCCGACGACCGTATTTACTACCAACTTATCCGGAGATCTCATGGGTCGCTTCCCGATAATGCATCGATGACGCATAACTCGCACTCATTAATAATCTGGGATTATATAGAAGAATGAGAAAATTAATCTAGGATTAATTACGGAGATATTTTATCTAGGATAAAATATCGTCGAGAGAGAGATAACGATTAATTTGGAATTAATCGGTAAATTAATATATTCGATATATTAAACGAAATTAGATTTCGACGCGGAATTGAAATTAGATTTTAATTCGGGCGAACGAATTAATTTAGAATTAATTCGTTAGCGACGTGAATAGTGAATTCGCTAGGCGTAATCATTTAATTACGACGCGACGGAAAAATCGTTAATTTGGAATTAGCGAACCCGAGCCCGAGTGTGATTGCGAGCGCATTCGTATTTCGAATTCGAGTACGGCGATGCAAGTCACATCAAGCGTCAAATCAATCGTCACATCAAGCGTCAAATCAAATGTCACTTTGAGTGATGTGATTGATTAATGTGATTGATTGATTGAAAAGACATGACACATGACATAAAGTAGATTTGACTTGAATGACACGTGAATAGTGATGCAAGTGGGTGGAATAGTGACTTGTGAAAGACATTTACCATTTGATTTATTAGATAAATGATTTTGGTAATTGTTTTTTAATATATTTTTTAGGAAAATATATAAAGCATTTTAGGTAAATGCTTGACTAAGTCTTCTCACAATTTCATCTCCTTCTCTCTCACTCAACTCACGCCCATTTGGGCTGTTTTCTTCTCCTTTTCACAGCTCACTGCCGTGAGCTTAGGGAAGCAAATGAGTGTGTTTCCATGGTGGAAACATAAGTGCTAGCACACTTGCAACACTTGCGAAGGTGTTAGGGAGGTTCACCCATGAGGCGGGACTCATCCAACGGAGTTTGGAGCTTCATTTTGAGACCCGAAACTGCCAAGACAGTGAGCATGGACTGCCACCAGTGGGCGTGAATGGCAGTGGCCTTTTGGCTTCGATTCGTCTCCAAATCGACTCAACCGATCGATGTGAGTATTCCGCTACCTCCGTTGATGTGTTCACGCATTATTTCATGCATTGATTTGATCTTGGGACCTAATAAAAACTCAACAATGGCATCTAGAGCTAAGGTTGAAAGCATGAAATTTTAGGGATTTAAAATTTGGGTAAATGTGATTTGAGCATGATTTGAATAAATTGATTGTTTGAGTATGCTTATAACATGTTTAATTTCATTTTGGTTGGACCAATTTGACGAAAAATGATTTCGAATTATTTTCCCCAAATTGATGACCTTGGCCGAATGTATGGATGGATTTTGGGTTCTTGGAATTTTTGTTTTTTGATTCATTTGATGAGTTAGAATCATTTAGGTTGATGTTAATTTGAATCGAATTGGATTGGATTTCGAATTGGACAAAAACCCCAAAATTCTTATGATGGCCGAATAGGTAGAATGCCCTAATGTCTTGGTAAATTTTGATTTTTGATAATTGGATGTATTGGAAATCATTCGGGATATGTATTTAATGTCGATTGCGGATTAATTGGATTGAAACCGAATTGGACATGAAATCACTCCCTTGGCCGAGAGCATTGAAGCATGTTTATGGGTTTGATTTTTCAATTTGTGTGTTGGACATATGATAATGAATTAAGCATGATTAATTGTACTAATTTGATGCTTCGGAAATATCGATTTAGGTTATTAATCATCGTAATACACTTTGGTAATTAAATTGGAAAATTGGATTTTTTGAATTTATTATTTGGGCCTAATTTTGGAAATTGGATTTAAATGTTGTATTTGGGCCTATTGGCTTGATTTATCAAGTTTGTTTAGGCCAAATGGATGGATCCAATGGGCCCAAAACCTTAACCATAAAGCCCAAATGCGACTAATGAACCTTTAAGTTTAATTGGGCCTAATGGGCCAAGATTGATTTATGGGCTTATGGGTAAATCCCGGATTGGACTTTGGTTATCGGTTTGACCCGAGTTGACCAAAAGTCCACGCCTTAAGAAATCAATCAAAAGCCCATTGGACTTTAATTGAATTGACGTTGGACGTTAATCGGTCTTTGAGACGCGTTACGATTAGATTTGGAATTTTAAATCGTAAAAGGTTTATAAATAAAAGTGTAACATTTAATTTAGAATTGAATAGTAATTAGTTTTAAATACATGTTAAATTAGATTTAATAATGTAGTTTAATTTAATTCATGAATTCGTACTCTAAGTACTTATTCGCAAAAACGAGTTTGACTCGAACAAAATCAAATCGTTGTTTGAACATTGGATGATCACTTAATTATCAGATTAATTAATTTGATTAGATTGATTGATAGCATGCTTATGTGTGTGAATACTGGTTGTGTTGAATGAATAATGTATATCGGATGGATATTAGATGGGTGGGCAATTTTAGAAATTGTTGTAATAATTCGATTTATTAAATTGGACCTGCGTGTCCAGCCTTATCACCTCTATTCTCTTGTATTCTCTTCTCACCTATTCCCCTCTATGTATATGAGGTTTCTTTAGAAGTGCAGTGTAACGGGTAGAAGTAATACTAGTGCTAGCTTGAGTGAGAAAGGGAGAGATTTGATCTAGGATCAATGTGTAAAGTATCCATCCGCATATCATTATTATTTTATTTCATACTCGCTTTATTATGTGTTTAGAATGCATGTTTAAGGGTGTATGATGATGAGACCTAACAAAGATATTAAATTGGTAGCCAATTTGACGCGAAAAACCCTCGTTTTATATTAAGCGATTATCCTTCCATTGAATGATTCTTGTTCAAGATCCGATTGGCATTGGTGGTTGGCCAAAGTCAAGACCTTGTCAATATGGATGTATTTGAATCATGAGAGTTTTTGTTCTACATCGGTGTCTTGTCCAAGTTGTGATTTGTTGGCCAAGTCAAGATCACTTCTTGTCCAACGACATTGATTACGAAACTTTCCTTGTCAATGGGTCCCCGCTTAACTGGGTCATTAGGTTTGTTGTGCCAAAGCCAAGGCCTAGATGATTCGGAGGATAAGGTTAGAAAATGAATTAGATACATTGGCATAAGTAATAGGTTTAGGACTTGGATGTCCACCTAACCGGATCTGGGAATTGGATTGGATCCAATTGATCTGTGAGATCTACCTGGTTAAGTAGCATACAGCTTGTTGGCCAAAGTCAAGGTTGTATGTTATTTGACAGGATCCTAGCCCACTAGGAAACACGGTTTCCTGAGTACTCCACAGAGGTTAGAGGCTCGACGAAAAAATAGTGGGAGGCAAGTATTGAATTTGCAACATTCGTTCAATTACTCGCCATACGCCATAAGCGCTGAAACAAATATCATTCGTCAATATTTTACGTT
>SKCR01008459.1:0-53705 GCA_019454045.1 Zanthoxylum bungeanum | reverse complement strand
AATCAACTGTAAACTGAAATTAATTAATTCAAATATATTGATTAATATAATCCAATTATATATAATCAAGTATAATACAGTCCAACTGTTTATTAAAACATCAATTTAAATATTAGTCCAACTAACATTTAATATAACGACGAAATAATTTGAATGAGCGCGTATGGCGAGTAATTGAACGAATATTGCAAATTCAATTCTTGCTTCCCACTATTTTTCGGCAAGCCTCTAACCCTCTGTCGAGTACTCGGGAAACCGTGTTTCCTAGTGGGCTAGAATCCCGTTAAATATCACACAATCTTGACTTTGGCCAACAAATTGTATGATAATTAACTAGGTAGATCTCGAAGATCAATTGGATCTCATCCAACTCCTAGATCCAGTAGGTGGACATCCAAGTCCCAAACATATATCTTATATATGCCTATACATCGAATGTAGACCCTAACCTTTTTCCTCTGAATCAACTAGGCCTTGGCTTTGGCACAACAAACCTAGTGATCCCAGTCAAGCGCGGACCCATTGACATGGAAGCTTCGTAATCAATGTCGTTGGACAAGAAGTGGTCTTGACTTTGGCCAACAAACCACAACTTGGACAAGACACCAATATGGAACAAAGCCTCGTGATTCAAACACATCTTCGATGGACAAGGGCTTGACTTTGGCCAACAACCCATGCCAATCTAGGATCTTGAGCAAGAATCACTCAATGGAAGGAAAAACGCATGATATTTTATGAGGGTTTTTCGCGTGCAAATTGGCAACCAATTTATAATCTTTGTTAAGGTCTCATCATCATACACCCTTAAACATGCATTCTAAACACATAATAAAGCGCATATGATAAAATAATAATGATATGCGGATGGATATTTTACACATTGATCCTAGATCAAGTCTCTCACTTTCTCTCTCCCGCTAGCACAAATATTTCTTCTACCCGTTACACTACACTTCTAAAGAAACCTCATTTACATTGAGGGGAATAGGTGAGAAGAGAATACAAAGAAATAGGAGATAAGGCTGGACTCGCAGGTCCAATTAATAAATCAAATTTATTACAATTTCCAAAATCGCCCCACCCGACTAATATCCATCCGATATACATTATTCAAACATCACAACCATGTATTCATACAAGCATGTTATCAATCAATCTAATCAAATTAATTAATCTGATAATTAGTGATCATCCAATGTTCAAACAACGATTTGATTTTGTTCGAGTCAAACTCGTATTGCGAACACGTACTCAAAGTACGATTTCTCAAATAAAATTAAATTACATGATTAAATCCAATTTAATACGTATTTAATTCTAATTCATTATTTAATTCCAAATTAAATATTACACTTTATAAAATAAACCTTTACGACTTAAATTCCAAATTAATCGTTACGGGTCTCAAAGCCCGATTAATATCCAATATTAATTTAATTAAAGTCCAATGGGCTTTTAATTAATTTCTTGAGGCGTGGACTTTTGGTCAACTCGGGTCAAACCGAATAACTAAAATCCAATCCGGGAGTTACCCCATAAGCCCATAAATTAATTTAGGCCCATTAGGCCCAATTAAACGTTAAAGGTTCATTAGTCGCATTTGGGCCTTTTGGAAGCGGTTTTGGGCCTAATTGGATCCAACCAATTTTGGCCTAAACCAACTTTGTACAACAAAGTCCAATAAACCCAATAACAACTTTAAAAGCCCAAATCCAATTTTAAGCCCAATAATTTAATTCCAAAAATTCCAAATTTCCCAATTAAATTATCTAAAGTGTATAACATTATTAATTACGCAAATCAAAGTTTCCAAAACATCAAATTTGTCCAATTAATCATGCTTAACATCAATGAATCATGTCCAACATAATTTGATCAAAATCAAACCCAATTTCATGCTTCAAGTGTCTCGGCCAAAGAGGGAAATTATGCCCAAATCAAATTCAATCCAATTGAACCAAATTAAACATAAATTCAACATCCCCAAATGATTTGCAAGTCATCCAATGAACAAAAAATCAAAAATCCAAGACATTAGGGCACTTACTAAATTCGGCCAACATTAGCAATTTGGGGAAAATTGTTCCAAACACTTTTTCAACAAATTGATCTAATCAATCATCAATTAAACAACATTTAAGCATTCTAATTCATCCAATTTCATTAAACATGCTCAAAATCAAGTTTACCCAAATTAAAGTTTTGGCCAACAATAAGCAAATTGGGGAAAATCAATCCAATTAATTTTTCTTCAAATTGATTACATATAACTCTAAGTTATTCATATACAAACATTCTTAAACAAACAATTTGTCAAAATCATGCTTAAATCAAAAAGCCCCAAATTTTGCTCAAGAACCCTAAATTCGTTTTATGCACAAATGGCTCAAGATACCAATGTTGAGTTTCAATCAAGTCCCAAGGATCATAAATCATGCAAAAACGAGTTGAATACATATCATATGAGGTGCGGAAAAGACTCACAATGATCGGTTGGATGCTCCGAAGATGAACCACGAACGCACTGCCTTCTCCTCTTCTGTCATGCTCACGGTAAACCCACTGGTTTGGGCTTCAAGATTCGGTCATGGTGGTTTGTGGACTCCATCTTCATCTTCGAGCTCCAAGCTTCAACAATGGATTCCAAGCTCATGAAATCACTTCCCTATCACCTTGATATGTCTCCATGAGTGTGCTAGCACTTTTATCTTGCAACAAGATTACTTCTTTTCTCCCTTTACTGTATTCGGTCTTGAACCAGAAAAAAAAGGAAGGCAGCAGCCCCTTGGGCGTGAGGAAGAAGAGAGGAAAGAGAGGAGGGAAAGGTTTCCAAAACCTAAATACCGTAAAAGGAGAGAGAATGAATTAGAAAAAGAAAAAATGTAAAAGGTTTATTTATATTTTCCAAAAATTAAATAAGTCATTTACCATTTTCAATTTCAAAAAGCAAAGCATTTAATGCTTCCTTTCATCTCACATCAACTCACATCAATCACTCAAATGTCACATCACTCAAAGTGACATGTGATTTGACGCTTGATGTGACTTGCGATTTGACGCTTGATTTGACTTGCGTGCCGCACTCGAATTCGAAATGCGAATGCGCTCGCAAACAATCCCGGGCTCAGGTTCGCTAATTCCAAATTAACGAATTTTTCGTTGCGTCGTAATTAAATGATCACGTCTAGCGAAATCACTATTCACATCGCTTAACCAATTAATTCTAAATTAATTCGTTCACCCGAATTAAAATCTAATTTCAATTCTGCGTCGAAATCTAATTTCGTTAATATATATCGAATATATTAGTTTATCGATTAATTCCAAATTAATCGTTCTCTCTCTTTAATGATATTTTATCCGAGATAAAATATCTCCGTAATTCATCCCAGATTAATTTTCTCTCTCATCGAATTAATCCCAGATTAATTAAAGTGCGAGTCATACGTCATCGGTGAATCTTCAGGAACCGACCCATGAGATCTCCGGATATGTTGGCAGTAAATACGGTCGTCGGACTATCCGAACACGTAAGTACCTCGTACTACGTTTATACCGATTTACAAGACAAGGTTGGCTTCTAGCAAAGCGCCATGCCTACCCAATTCTCCAGAAATATTCTTACAGGAATATATATATAGATCTGTATCAAGCGTAGTATACCGTAGTATTGTGCATATCGGCCCAGTATCGGATAGTCACGTGCTAGGGCTGGGGCTGGATAAGTGTCTGCCCCGTCCGAAGCACATGTCGGATGTCTGGTAACTAGTCTCTATAATCGGATATGTATGACCTAGTCATAATATCCCGATGGTTGCGCAACACTTAAGAGCACTAATACCGTATCCTGCGTGACATCATCTCCACTATGACTGAAGTGATACTTCCGTCTTGACATCACACCCAATACACTACGACTCTCTGATAAACCCAGAAGTGGTGTACGCAGAACCGGTTAAAGCCCTATACCACCAAGACCAAAGTCTATCGATTATCGTAAGTATTAGCGATGTAAGTCTCAGGTTAAGACTATACACACCTACCTTGATTTCGGCCTCCCATAGACACATAGTCATAATACCAATGGGATTCCGAAGGGTCTATCCAGAGCGAAGCTGTTTCCCATACCATCGGTGAAACACAACCTCATATCGCACTTGCATAAGTATCCAATACTTATATATATGAGAACTATGCCGTTGTGCCCTCACAACGCACACAAGTGCAATACTAGCCTATTCCGCATTATCGATGTCCTATCTCGATAATACTCCGGCTAGGGATATTTAATGATTAATCCTTCGTGGACTGATATTGTCTCATATCATTTAATCCAGGAACTAATCATAGGGACCTCTCTTCATTTATATATCTATGGTGATCTAATCACAAATGATGAGAGTGCAATTTCCTTGTTACATAGTTAATTTGTACAACAACACCAGGATCTGTACAAATAGTGATGCTATAGGTCATATTATCCAACAATAAGGATTACAATCTAAGAAATAAAAAATAAAGATATGCTCATTTGAGTCTTCTTTTCTATCTTGGTGTAGGTGAGTTTTTATAGTGAAGTTTGTTAACCGTTTTGGGCAATTCCAGTATCTCCCTACAGTTGTTGGATCGTGCCTGTAACTGTTGAGTTGCGTGTCTCAACTGCGTGGTTATGGAGAGAAAACCGTCCAACTGCTGCGATTGTGGAAGCAACTGCATCACGCATTTTCGTCCTATCCGCTAAATCGGTCGTCCCAAGCTCTTCGTCGCTCTTCGCTCCATCGTCCTTCTTCCCTTCGTTATTTCCTTCGTCCTAGGGCGATCTCGATCCGGGTCACATCATTTCCTCTGTTAACAAATTCTTTGATGGGATTTTATATGCATTGGATGAGAGAATTATCAAGATTTCAAGAAATATGTTTGGGGGGCCAAGATTTTGCCAGCCGTCGATTCCTCACCGTTCCATATTTTTGCAAAGAGTTGGATCTCTTCCCCATCCTTGTGCTATTAATTATTGTGTTCCTGTACAAATTCAACCTAATATGTTCATTTTAATGTAATTGATTAATAAAGTTAAGATGATTTTTTTCCACATGTTTCGATTTTCTTAATTCTGTATTTATGTTATGTTTACTTACTTTTTTTATTATTATTTTATTATTATTATATTATTATTATTATTATTATTGATGGTGTTTTTTAGGCACTATGATATTTAAGCAGCACGGCATGGGTAAAAGGGTAAATTCCCTCCTTGGTCAAAATCATTAAAAAGGACTATCATGACCGACCACATAAGTGAGGGTCGAGCACTTAATGGTAGGTGATCGACCACTTCGGTTCGGATGACCGGGCATTATCAGATCAGCGGAAGCATTCTCAGTTCAAATTACCATTATGACCGACCTCATGAAGACCGAGCATATGGCGAGGCGTGCTCCGGAAGATGACACCCTATTCTTGCGGATAAGACGACAAGTTATCCTATTTTCATGAGGAAAACTGGTAAGTCAAAGTCCTAGTAGGATAAAAAAAGTAAAGGTAGTTTTGATTAGGAATCTTTATGAGAAAAGGGAATTGTTTTGACTATGAATCCTTATGGGAAAATGAAATAGTTTCAACTAGGAAATTCTTATAGGAGAAGGAATCTGATTTCTACACTATTATAAATAGAAGGGTAGAGTGTGCATAAGGGGAAAAACAAGTGGAAAGAATCAATATCAATATCAATATAATTACCATGAGACTTGTAAACACAAGAGATATCAGATAAGCATATCTCAGAAATAAAACATCGTCCGTTCTGTGCCCGTGGATGTAGGCTGGATCTGATCCGCTTAACCACGTTAAATCTCCTTGTTGATTGGTGTATTTATCTGTCTTTTGCTAAGTTTGCTTTTGGTTCCCCCATAAACCAAACAAATTCACTATTGAAGGAGGATTGTCTCGAGATTAATATTCTCATATTGCCCTGAGACCAAAATCAGCCGTCAACAGTTGGCGTCGTCTGTGGGGAACTCCAACAAAAAGCAGCTCACGTATTAAGACGATTGCAAAAGATGGAAATCACCGATCGTCAGGGAGTTCAATAGCAGAATGGATGGAGAGAATGGAGGAAAATATGAGGAAAGATATGAAAGAAAATCAAGCCCTGTTGAAATCCATGATGGACAGACTGGACTGCAAAATGTTCAAGGATTTTCTCATGTCGCCATTGCAAAGCCGTACAATTGCTGCCAAGCCATCTTCAGCTACATCAAGGCCTTCAGCCTCTATAACATGTTTGAGGCGCTGGGTGACATGAACATATTCACGAGGAGCAAATCGGAATCTGGTACATCTAAACTGCAGTGCTGAAATAATCTTGTTGACATGATTACAGATAAGCACAAACCTAGTGTTCTTCGTGTATTTCTTAATCACTCTACGCAAGGCAAACTGAGCATCCTTTGTCATGGCATCAGCCTCGTCAAGGAAGACCAACTTCACCGATGCCTTTGCTCCAAATGAGAAGCTTTGAGTGCTAGCAAAATCTTGGATCTGTTGCTGCACAAAGTCAATTCCTCTATCATCAGACGCATTCAGCTCCAGAATCATATTGTGATATTGTGCTCCATAAAGCTTCCGTGCAACAGCAAGAATGGTAGATGTTTTCCCCGTGCCAGGAGGACCATATAGTAGAAGATGTGGCAATCTATTCTCGCTAGTCAACTTATCAATGGTGTCGACAATGTCATGATGAGCTGCCACGTCAGCGAGGGACTGAGGTTTCAAATTGTTTTTTTGGTTCTCGTCTTTGTCGATGTCCATGATCGACACCGCTTCCGCTTCCGCCATCTTGTTGCTAGCCACACTCGCTCTCTCCCACTTTCGCTGCCAGTGCGAGTAGTTTTGGGGCTTTGAAGGGTGTCCAAGGAGTGGTAGGGGATACCATTTGCAAAGTATTCCCCCTAACCTTGGGCGGGTCTGCCATTCTGTGGTTCAGAAGTCTTGCCCCGGGAAGCATCAGTAGCTTCGCTCAACTCAGAAGGTCATTTGTTCAACACTTCAAAGGGGCCCGCGTCCCCAAGAAAATGGTGGGAGATTTGAGACTGATGAAGCAGGGGGATGATGAGCCCCTGAGGAATTTTATTGAAAGATACCACAATTTGGTGCTCGAGGTCGGAGCGTACGAGTCATCGGAAGCGCTAGAAAGTCTCAAGGGAGGTTTGAAGGTCGGGAAGTTGTGGACTCACCTGAGGATTCAAGAAGTATCGGATTATGCCACTGCCCTGGAGTTGGCCATGAAGTTTATCTTAATAAAGGATGAGAAAAAGATTGCCCGGGGAGTAGACACCCGAAAGGCGAAGATACTCAGGTCAGACAATCAGTGGGATTCGATTAGAAATTTGAGGAGACCAATCCCGGAGCAGAAGAAACTCAGACCGACACCTCCGAGTAGTCATGTTCAAAAGATAAAGTCATATGTCCAAGTCAACCGTGTCGCGGGGAGAACATTATACACCCCCCTAAACAAACCTATGGCCCAGATAGTTCGGAAAATCCAGGATAAAGGTCTGTTGGCCGAGCCTAATTTGAAAAGGTTCCCGATTGAGGAGGGAAATAGTAGGGCATACTGTATCTACCATAACGTAAGGGGACATGCCACGAATGGGTGCAGAGACCTGCGGGAGCAGGTGGAAAACTTGGTGAAAGAAGGCTATCTAAGTGTGTACATAGACCATTCGGTTTTTTGAGGTCTAAAAAGTTGATAGCGGAAGTCATCCGGTCGGATTCGTGGAATGCTGAGATGCAGAGAGGATGTATTAAGAAGAGCCTTGCTTGTAGTGACCCTTGTAGAGTTGCAAGAAAGGAAACGAATCCCAAAAAGGTGAGTAAGACCTTTTCTGTCTTAGGTTGGCATTTGATTATGCTTTTTTGTTATGGCTCACACAATGGTTTTGATATTTGTTTTACGGCTCGGGTCTACTCTTGTACCACCGAGACCGATGTTTCTTTCTGGCTCGGGTCTGCACTTGTACCGCCGAGACCGATGTCTCTTTCCGGCTCGGGTCTACTCTTGTATCGCCGAGACCGATGTTTCTTTCTGGCTCGGGTCTACTCTTGTACCGCCGAGACCGATGTTTCTTTCCGGCTCGGGTCTGCTCTTGTACCGCTGAGACTGATGTCTCTTTCCGGCTCAGGTCTGCTCTTGTACCGTCGAGACCGATGTTTATTCGGCTTGGGGCTGGACTTCGTTCCGCTGAGGCCACTTGTTTATTCGGCTCAGAGCTGGACTTCGTTCCGCCGAGGCCACTTGTTTATTCGGCTCAGGGCTGGACTTCGTTCCGCCGAGGCCACTTGTTTATTCGGCTCAGGGCTGGACTTCGTTCCGCCGAGGCCACTTGTTTATTGGACTCGGGGCTTGATTTTGATCCACCGAGGCCACTTGTTTATTCGACTCGGGGCTTGATTTTGTTCCGCCAAGGCATTATGGTTTATTCAGCTCGGGGTCGGGTTACGTCCCACCGAGCCGGCTTCTTTGGACTGGGGATGTAACATTCCCCCAGAGCCAAGTCTTTCTTTCAGCTCGGGGTAGGTTACGTCCCACCGAGTCAGCTTCTTTGGACTGGGGATGTAACATTCCCCCAGAGCCAAGTCTTTCTTTCAACTCGGGGTCGGGTTACGTCCCACCGAGTCGGCTTCTTTGGACTGGGGATGTAACATTCCCCCAGAGCCAAGTCTTTCTTTTAGATCGGGGTCGGGTTACGTCCCACCGAATCGGCTTCTTTGGACTGGGGATGTAATATTCCCCCAGAGCCAAGTCTTTCTCAGCTCGGGGTCGGGTTACGTCCCACCGAGTCGGCTTCTTTGGATTTGGGATGTAACATTCCCCCAGAGCCAAGTCTTTCTTTCAGCTCGGGGTCGGGTTACGTCTCACCGAGTCGGCTTCTTTGGACTGGGGATGTAACATTCCCCCAGAGCCAAGTCTTTCTCAGCTCGGGGTCGGGTTACGTCCCACCGAGTCGGCTTCTTTGGACTGGGGATGTAACATTCCCCCAGAGCCAAGTCTTTCTCAGCTCGGGGTTGGGTTACGTCCCACCGAGTCGGCTTCTTTGGACTGGGGATGTAACATTCCCCCAGAGCGAAGTCTTTCTTTTAGCTCGGGGTCGGGTTACGTCCCACTGAGTCCGCTTCTTTGGACTGGGGATGTAATATTCCCCCAGAGCCAAGTCTTTCTTCAGCTCGGGGTCGGGATACATCCCACCGAGAGACTTATCATCGACATGGGATCGGAGCATCTCCCCCATGGTCGGCCCTCTATTGGTCTGGGGAGGTGACATTCCCCCAGAGCCAAATGTTCTTCTCAGCTCGGGGTCGGATTACATCCCACCGAGTCTATCGTCATCAGCATAAAGGCAGAGTATTTTTTCCACAGGTAGATATCGGGATCCTTATTAACTGAGCTCATGAAGATGGCAGGAATGACCAGATTTGCAGCTCAGGCATTTTTCTCTGAAGTTCCTGAAGTGACCACCGACGGATTCATTGACACACCATCTTTTTTATAGTTCCCGGCATCAACTCACAAACTCGTTGTTACCGAGAACTAGGGGATAGATGTTGATGGTCTTTTTTAGGCACTATGATATTTAAGCAGCACGGCAGGGGTAAAAGGGTAAATTCCCTCCTTGGTCAAAATCATTAAAAATGACCATCATGACCGACCACATAAGTCAGGGTCGATCACTTAATGGTAGGTGACCGACCACTTCAGTTCAGATGACCGGGCATTATCAGATCGGCGGAAGCATTCTCAGTTCAAATGACCATTATGACCGACCTCATGAAGACCGAGCATATGGCGAGGCGTGCTCCGGAAGATGACACCCTATTCTTGCGGATAAGACGACAAGTTATCCTATTTTCATGAGGAAAACTGGTGAGTCAAAGTCCTAGTAGGATAAAAAAAGTAAAGGTAGTTTTGATTAGGAATCCTTATGAGAAAATGGAACAGTTTTGACTAGGAATCCTTATGGGAAAAGGGAATAGTTTCAACTAGGAAATTCTTATAGGAGAAGGAATCTGATTTCTATACTATTATAAATAGAAGGGTAGAGTGTGCATAAGGGGAAAAACAAGTGGAGAGAATCAATATCAATATCAATATCATTACCATGAGACTTGTAAACACAAGAGATATCAGAGAAGCATATCTCAGTAATAAAACATCGTCCGTTCTGTGCCCGTGGATGTAGGCTGGATCTGATCCGCTTAACCACGTTAAATCTCCTTGTTGATTGGTGTATTTATCTGTCTTTTGCTAAGTTTGCTTTTGGTTCCCCCATAAACCGAACAAATTCACTATTGAAGGAGGATTGTCTCGGGAGTAATATTCTCATATTGCCCTGAGACCAAAATCAGCCGTCAACAATTATTATTATTATTATTATTATTATTATTATGTTTATTATGTTTATTATGTTTTATGTTTATGTTGATAGTATTAAAGTAGTGACTGTTTTTAGCAGTTAAGACAGAGGAGTACTTGATAAATATATTGCAACAAAATGACAGAACAGAATAGCTTAATTAAAAGCCAGACAGAGTACTTGAGTTTCCTTTTGATACTTTCCCTCATTTTCTCAGATTCGCTCTTTGTATCGTTCCTCCGAAATGGGTTTTCTCAATTGGCTCCGCAAGTAATTAGTTTTTCATTTTTTATTGTTCTTCCAATTTGTAATTAGCTAATTGCATTTAATTGTTATTTCATGGTTTTAGTTTATTGTTTATTTTTTCTTAATTTTTTTTAAACTAGGGATAGCATGATGAATTACTTGCTTGAACAAAAATATGACAAAAAAAGAAAAAAAGTTTAGAAATTTAACACATTTGATTTGTTGGTCTACTGTTGGTGCTGCCTGGCTACCTTTTTCATTGTCATGTTATTGAGAGGACGTGTTCTCACCTTTAATCTATGCCACTTTATAATTTATGATCTGTCAGGGAAGTGAATATAAAAATCTCTCTGGGATGCTCGACTATTTGTTTAGTTTACCCTTGCACAATGTAATTCTCAGTTTTTTAAAGTGCTAACATAGTATATTGATATTATATCACAATTATCTAGTACGTTAACACATTGTCTCTGTTGGAGCTAGTGATGTTAATGTACATTATATTCTCAAGAAATGCATACATGCTCATATGTTGATATATTTTTTGTAAAGGTAACTTTTAGATTCTCGAAGTGGGTGGAAGACAAATCATTCCGCAATGTTACAGCAAAATAGATGGCAAAGTTTATAGCTCGGAACCTCATTTGTCGGTATGGTATGCCGCATCATGTAGTGACAGACAACGGAGTTCAGTTTCAAGGAGAGACGAAGGCAATGTTGCAGAAATACGTGATAGGCCACCACAAGTCATCACCGTACATGTCGCAGGCAAATGGGGCAGTTGCGGCAGCTAACAAGACTATAAAGATGATTTTATCCAAGATGACAGAGAACTGCAGAGATTGGGCCGAGAAACTACCATATGTTTTGTGGGGGTACAGAACATCAGTAAGAACAGCAACAGGGGCCACACCTTACTCTTTGGTCTATGGAATGGAAGCAGTATTGCCAGTAGAAGTGGAAATATAGTCTATGAGGGTATTAGCAGAGGCAGAATTACCGGAACATGAGTGGGCCGCACAGAGGTTTGATCAGTTAGCACTATTGGATGAGAAGAGAACGAAGTCTTTGTATCACATGCAGTTGTATCAGAAGAGACTAGCCCGAGCATTCAACAAGAAAGTACGCCCCACCAAGATCACAAATGGTGATTTGGTACTTAAGCAATCAAGGCCGTCGACGACAGATCCAAGAGAAAAGTTCAGACCTAACTGGGAAGGACCTTACATAGTGCAGAAGGTAATGGGAAATGGAGCAGTGAAGCTATCAGACTTGGAGGGGAACGAGTTCACCGTGCCGATCAACGTAGACAGATTGAAGCAGTACTTTGCCTGATGGAGAGAAGACTGAGCAGTCACCAAGGAAATTGGCAGAAGACCTAACCCAACGGGATAAGAAAATCATTCATGCATACACGTAACATTGCATTTTCTTCGTGTTTGTTTTTTTTTGGTTTTGTGTTCGCAAGTTTGAAGAAAAGAGAAAGCGGTAGAAATGAAACCAACAGCGTCAGCGCAGTTTCAGTTTTGGGGATGAGTCCCAAGGGGCGAGGCCCACATCAACAGTTTTTGGGGATAAGTCCTAGGGGGCGAGGCCCATATCAGCTTGGCGGCGAGGCCCATGTCAGCTTGGGGGCGAGGCTAATATCAGCTTGGGGGCGAGGCCCATATCAGCTTGAGGGTGAGGCCCACATCGTCAGCAGTTTTGGGATGCGTCCCAAGGTCGAGGTACCCCTGTTGACAGTTGCAGTTTCGGGATGCGTCCCAGGGTCGAAGGCCCACTACATCATTTGTTCTAGGGCGAGGCCCTCATTTCCAGTGGTATCGGGATGCGTCCCAAGGTTGAGGTGCCCCCGTTGTCGGTTGCAGTTATTGGGGTGCGTCCCAAGATCGAGGCCCACTGCAGCACCAACTCAGCTCGAGGCAGCAGACGAGCCAGGTAAGTGAAAATGCATTGCATAACTTTGATAGGATTGTTCAAAGTCACACACTGCACAAGTCCCATCAAAGTGGGGGCGACTGTAGGCATTGCATTTTTGCATGTGAAACCCGATAGTTAAGAATATTGCGGGAAACGGTAGTCGGAAGGGAATCGGTATTTTGTTAGATCCTTGTTCACTTATTTAGCGTCATGCTCACTTGTTGGACCTCCGTTTAGATCACCTTTGGCCCAGAAAAAAAAAAAACCAAAAACCTTTTAATCTAGCCCATACACGCCTAACCCACTCACCAAGCCAAACCAAGCCCACACCACATCTTGCCCACACGCCCACCATGACTAGGCCCACACGCCCATCACTCTAAATTACACCCAAATTAAATTAAATATTAAATTAAATATTAATTAAATAATGTAATTGAATTAAATAAAATAATTAAACCATTTACCAATTAAATAAAACATAAAATATAATCCTACCTAATTTAGATAAATCAAATATATTAACTTCCTAACTAAACAAAATCATATACTAAATTAAAGAAATATCATGCCTAATTAAATCACTCATAACCAATTTAAATATATTGACTTCCTAATCTAAATCAATCTTGTCTCCATCAAATCCATTGCTTTCCTTCTTTAACACTAAATCAAATCCCTTCCTTGTGAGACAAGGAGAAGCCATAGCCTTTCTCTATATAAACAACCCCTAACCAAGACACAAGAAAAATAGCAAACAATTCTCTTCATCCCCACCCTCACATTACCGAAAATACAGTAGCCATTCATAGCCCCTACAACTATCAAAACAGCCCTTAATCATCACCAAAAACCAGCCCCATAAACCCCCACACATCACCGAAAATTACCTCAAAAACAGCAGCTACATACACTGAAAATTACCCAAAAAAAACAGCAGCCCTGAACAAGCAAACAGCAGCCAAAAATCACCTTAAAACAACAACAAAATTAACCCCAAAAATAGCAGCAAATTAACCCCAAAAACAGCAGCCATTCACGCCAAAACAGTGACCTGAACAGTGAGCAGAAAATACAGAGGAAACAGCAGCAAAACGGAGGCCAAACAGCAAGCAAAATAGCAAAACAGTGAGCTAAAACGCAAACCAGTGAACCGGAGAAGTTGAGGAGCTTTACCCTTCCGATCTCCGTGAAACGCAAGTCCGAAAGTCGGCAAAAAAGGTTAGACCTGAGGGTATTTTCCACATTCATTTTCTGTTTTATTTTTATTATTCATTGAGTATTGTTCGCATGATTGTTATGTTAAAATGCATGTTGTGGCCCTTGAGTAGATAAATATGCATGGATTACGAAATATTGTATGTTGTGGCCTTGGAATAAAATGAAAGACATGTCAACTCTCGAGGTATATCGGAAGGAAACCCGGACATAAATTTCATAGCCGATTCTGAATGGACGGTAGTATGATCTGTACTCAGGATACAACTCCATGTACCGCTTGAGTAAACGGTACTTTCTTTTGTTTTATGTTGCTTTGATTTATTTATTATTCGTCATTTAAATTCCGCATGTTACTTGTTTATGCATGATGCGAGCGAGCGCATGGGCTTAGTAAGTCGGATTAAAGGTCCCCTATTCGGAAGGGTTAAAACCCTTTACCACGATGCTTTGTCGCGCCGGTTGATGTATATTCGGTTGAATGTAAGATATGTTCAATCAGGCATACTAAGTTTGATATTATTGTCTTTATTCTTTGTATGTATGATGCGATCGAGCGCATGGGCTTAGTAAGTCGGATTAAATGTCCCCTATTTGGAGGGGTTAAAACCCTTTACCATGATGTTTTGCCGCGCCTGTTGATGTGTGTTCGGTTGAATGTAAGATATGTTCAATCGGGCATACTAAGTTTGATATTATTGTCTTTATTCTTTATATACATGATGCGATCGAGTGCATGGGCTTAATAAGTCGGATTAAAGGTCCCCTATTTAGAGGGGTTAAAACCCTTTACCACGATGTTTTGACGCGACGGTTGATGTATATTCGGTTGAATGTAAGATGTGTTCAATCGGGTATACGAAGTTTCATATAGTTATCTTTATCTTTGTACGCATTGTAATGAAAAGTGCATGGGCTCATTGTGTTGGACTAAAAAGGTTCTCCATTTGGGGGAAGAAAAGCCTAAAAGGCTACATTTGCCACGATATTTGCCGCGTCTTTCATATATTGATTGCATCATCTACCCCTGTCTTGGCTCGATCTATTACCATTGGTACACCCATATTATTAGCCCTTGCACTTTCATTTGTTCATACACAAACCAGAACCCTCATTCACGTTAAGACCTAAGCCTATTCACGCTAATCACACCTTCACCCACTTAACGCCACCTATTAGCCTCACGTAGCTTTACCCCCTCCTCTCGCCACGCACATGTTCGCCCACGTCCCCCTAAACCTGCCACCTTGCCCTTTTACCACAACAACCTTCACCAGCCTCAACTTTAATTTACGCTTACCACAAGCACAAAGCCTCACGTAATTGTCCATTTGCCGCAACTACCTACAAGCCATTTGCCCCACTCACAAGACCATGCCTTAGCGCCACCTATTAGCCTCAACTCACGCGTAAAGCCAACTATATCATTCATGCATGTATTATGAAATCCCATATGGTCATCCTTATCTTTGTACGCATCGTAATGAAAAGCACATTTATTCCATTGGTTGCATCACTTACCTTAGTCTTGGCTTAACGTATTACAATTCATATATCCATGTCATGATAGCATTTGAGTATTATTTTTTGTGGTATATCGGATGGAAACCCAGACATAAATTCCATAGCCGATTCCGAATGGACGGTAGTGCGGTCTGTACTTTGGATACAATTCCACGTACCACTTGGAAAAGTGCTCACATGTGTTTTTGTGTCCATATTAGTTATCTTCTTTTGCACCACGTCATAGCATGCTTACTTTAATGCCTAATTGCATCCTTAAGTGTCTTTTTGTATTATGTATTTAGTTGACTCTTTTATTTACACATGGACATGGAATGGCTGTTTGTTTATGCTTCCGCACGTATAAGTATGATATGTCTATGAAATCACATGTTCACCATTATTTGATTAGCTTTTATAAGTTCTTGCGTGGTTAGTGTGTGCTCGTGTTTCCATGAATACAATATGCCAATGAAGTTGTATGTTCGTTGCTATTTTGATTTACTTTCAAGCATGCAATCTTAAATGTAAGATATATGCAAATTTAGGTGTAAGTTTTATTTTTTGCGCATATGAACTTAGAAGCATGATACTCTTGGAAATAAGTGTTACTTAAGCTTGATTAAATTATTACACAAATCCTTTCATTATAAGTGACATAAGTAAGGGACCATTCCGAACCCAACGGTTTGAGGTCTTCCCTTGCGAGGGGTGAGTGCGGCCTTAAATCTCATTTTCCCGGTTCACACCGGGTGGCGACTCCATTATTCTCCGGTTTAGTCCCATGTGGCTACTCCGTACTCCCGACTAGGCCGCGAGCCTAGGACAGCATGCGTCGCCCCAGATCCTGTGTTCCCACAAGTACCTTCCATAAAGAGGACCCTGGACAATTGTCGCTAACGGATGCAGCCCATCCACAACATTACATTTCATTTTACACCTTACGCTGTGTGGATGGCCGTTAGTGAATCCTTTTACATTCCATTTTACACCTTACGAAAAGGAAGCTTTCATTACTGAATATGATGGACGAGTCTATGGCAGATGGACGAGTAACGGAGATGGACCATTGCTACTCAAGTAACGGAGATGGACGAGTCTATGGCAGAGTATGAAGGTTTGGCCCGTATAAATTTTGAGAAAAGCTTGGCCGATTTGGATGCGGTGGTTTGGAGATACAGAACGAATGGCGCCTGAGGAGAGAGATGCTTTCGGCCATTAAGGAGCTGCCCGGGGGTTTTTGGCGGTCTTCGGGCCAAAATTAATGATTTTTGTAAGACGTTATATCGTCTATTCCTTGTATTTTTAGGACGTTTTCATCCGTACTTAATGAAAATACATTATTATTCCAGTGCATTTTGTACATTTTCATGCTCCCACAAAGAGGGCACATATCTCTTTAAGTACTTGCCATTTATCGCTCTTGCATGCACTCTTCCGTTCAAGTCCTGCAAATGATAGGCTCCGTTTGGTAACACATTTTTCACCACGAATGGGCCTTCCCAGTTGGGCGACCATTTTCCATACGTCGGGTCATTAGAACCAACTGGCAATATAGTTTTCCACACTAATTCGCCCTCCCTGAACGATTTAGCCATTACTCTGCGATTATATTCCTTGGCTATTTTTCTCTTTTTGTGCTTCTAGATGATTTAGCACATCACATCTGATATCGTCCAATTCCAACAAATTCTGGATCATTGCCTCGTCGTAGTCTTCCTTTGTCAGCTTTTCTTGTAACATCACCCTGGTGGACTCGATATTCATTTCTACTGGAAGCACAGCCTCGTGACCATACACTAACTGAAACGGCGTCACTGAAGTACTTGTTCGTGGTGACACCCTATAGGCCCATAGAGCCTAACTCAAATATTCGTCTCATCGTCTAGCGTTGTCTATCACCATCTTCCGAATCAACCCTTTAAGGGTCTTATTGGACGATTCTGCTTGACCGTTTGAATGAGGGTAATATGGGGTAGTGTTCACCAACCGGATTCCGTATTCGGCCAGGAAATCTTTCACCTTTTCACCGTTTAATGAGGTGCCATGGTTTACCATTATTGTTTGTGGTTTACCAAATCGGTGAATTATATGCTCTTTTATGAACTTGATGATCTGTTCTTGGGAGATTTCCACAACTGGGATAGCTTCCACCCATTTGGTAAAGAAATCGGTAGCAACGATGATAAAAGTATGCCTCTTGCTTGATGCTGGGTGAATCTTCCCTATCAAGTCTATCGCCCATCCCATAAATGGCCACGGTTTAATGATTGGGATCATCGCGGTCGCTGGTGCCCTTTGAATAGGCCCGTGCTTCTGACAAGCAATGCATCCTTTGGCATACGAGATGCACGATTCTCCCATTTTCGGCCAATAATAGCCGCTTCGTATTATCAACCATCTCATCTTTATTCCTGCTTGGTGAGCCCCACAAACACCTTCATGCACTTCGTCCATGATAGTTTTGGATTCAGATGGCCCTACACATTTCAATAGCAATCCATCTTGTCGTTTTTTATATAGCACATCTCCTGAGACTACATAGTTCAGGGCTTTAAGTTTTAGCCTTTGATCCTTCCCTCCTTCGGGCTGTTTTAGAAACGTCTTGATTTCGCTTCTCCAATCGTCCTCCTCTTCGGCTTCGATGACCATGACATTCGTCTGCCTACTTCGTCTCATTAGGGCTGGCTTGACCTCTTCGCTCCTAGATATCCCACATATATTTGTTTGCTTATACCCAGAAGCTGCTTGGGCTAAGCTATTGGCCAATTCATTTTTCACCCTTGGAACGTGTTCCAACTCAACATGATCAAATCGCTCTACCAACTCTTTGGCCACATCCAATAATGCCATGACTGATGGGCTTTGGCATTTAAAGGTTCCTATCACTTGTTGAATTACTACTTGTGAATCCCCCTTAATGGATACATGGGTTACTCCCATGTTGAGGAGCATCTCCAACCCAAGTATCAAAGCTTCGTATTCGGCCTGGTTATTAGTGAAATATTCGCTCAACTTGATCAAGAACCGAAATGATTCTCCAAATGGGCTGACTAAGACAATCCATATTCCAACTTCTTTCATTGTGCTGGATCCGTCGAAATTCATCATCCATGGTTTCAGATTGCATTCGTCCAGATCCATTTCTATTTCTCTAATAGTGCTCAAACATGGGTGATCGGCCAAGAAATCGACCAAAACTTGATTTTTAACGGCCCTTTGGGGCTCATGCTGTATATCGAATTATGAAAGTGACAGTGACCAAAACCCAACTCTTTGATGCAAGATAGGACGAGAAAACATGTACTTTATTATATTAATTCTTGTGATCAAATACACTATGTTCGGCCTAAGGTATGCTCGTAATTTAGTACATGTGAAATATAAAGCCAAACATAATTTCTCCATTGGAGAATAATTACATTCATAATTCAGCAATTGTCTGCTGATATAATAAATGGCTCTCTCGAAGTTCATGTCATCATCTTGCGCGATCATCCCAACTATGGACTGATCTTCAGCCGATATGTACAATTTCATTGGCCTTCATGGCATTGGAGGTACCATCACCGGCGACTGTGACAAGTATTTCTTCAGGCTGTCAAAAGCTTGTTGATGTTCTTCGGTTTAGAGAAATTCGTCATTGTCCTTTAACCTCAATAACGAGGAGAACACTTTTGTTTTCCCTGCACAATTGGAGATAAATCATCTTAAGAAGTTAATATGCCCTAAGAACCTCTGTAACTCTTTCTTATTTCGGGGTGGTATAGCTTCGGTGATCGATCGAGATTTATTGGTGTCAATCTCGATTCCCCGTTGGTGTACTAGAAAACCTAGGAAATTTCCTACTCACACCCTGAAAGCACATTTGGCAGGGTTCAATTTTAGTTTAAACTTTCTCATTCGCTCAAAGGCCGTTGCTAAATGGCTAAAATGTTCTTCCATGGTCACAGATTTAGCCACTATATCATCCACATAGACTTCTACAGATTCGCTGATCATGTTATGAAAGATCAAATTCATGGCCCGCTGATAAGTGGCACCAGCGTTTGTCAGGCCGAACGGCATCACTACCCATTCATAACACCCTAGATAGCCTGGGCACCTAAAGGCTATTTTTTGTACATTGTTTTCGGTGATGTAAATCTGATTATAACCTGCATACCCATCTATAAAAGAGTAGACTTGGTACCCCCACCGTGGAGTCCACTAGGGAATCTACTGCCGGTATTGGGTATTGATCTTTTGATGTCGCTAAGTTTAAATTTCTGAAGTCTATACAAATCCTTATTTTTCCATTCTTTTTCCTGACTGGGTCGATATTTGACAACCATTCAACATATCTGGTCGTCCTAATGAATTTCACCTCTAAAATGCGTTCAACTTCTTTCTTAATATCGGGCATGACATTGGGTGCAAACCTCCGGGGAGGCTGCTTATGAGGCCTATGGCTTGGCATGATTGGCAGCCTATGCTCCACCAGCGTCCTATCTAAACCAGGCAACTCATTGTAGTCCCATGAAAAACAATCTTTATACTACCGCAGTAAACAAATTAGCTTTTCGCGTACCTGGGACTCCAGTTCCTTGTTGACATAAGTGATGCGTCTATCATGCTCGCTCCCCAGATTTACCTCGTCCAATGCATCTTGTCCTCTTGAGATATTTATCTTTCGTCGTCCATTCAGAGTGTATTTTTCTTCTTCCATTGACTCACCTCCTTCTATCAAGTAGTCCTCTCCAGATAGTTCTCTTATCTTGTCCTCCGTCTGATGCGCCAACAGTTTGCCTCTTAAGGCCAAAATCGCGGCCTGTGCTTCGCCCTCATTTCTTCGTTCTGCTACATAGGCCATTAAATTGGCCTTTGAGGCCACAAGGGCGGCTTGCTCCTTATTCTGCTTGTTCTTCATTTAAATTGTTGTGCGTTGGCTCTCCAAAAACCACTGTGGTTGGTCTCGTCTGTGCGAACAAATCATTCAGCAGTCCCGCGGGGTACGGCTCATCATTTTGAGCCACAATGGTCAGGCTTTCCCCTTTATTGAGAACTCTGTTCGGCCCATAATTCCCTTTGTACATGAAGTACTCGGCCGAATTTATCTCTGCAGTGAAAGGCTTGTTGTCGGCATGTACTATCTCCACCTCGTCCCTCTGGTTCCAGAAAACTAGGCATTGATGAAGGGATGAAGGGATGCATCGGCTGTCGTGTATCCAGTCTCATCCTAGGAGCATATTGTATGTTGTCGGCCCATCTATGACGAAAAATACTACTATTTTCATAGTACTTCCCACTTGCAGGTCCAACGGAATAACCCCTTTGGCCGTCGCCGCCCCTCCATTAAAGCTGGTAAGCACTACTTTCGTATGGAGGAGGTCTTCTTCTGACTTTGACAAACGTCCTAGCATCCTAACTGGTATGAAAATTAATGGCTGGCCCATTATCAATCAACACTTTGGTGATAGGTATCCCATTAGCCTTTGCTTTTACGTACAGCGGTCGCAAATGCTTTGTCATTTGTGGTGGTGGCTTTGGGAATATCACCTTCCCTGACAGACTTATCTCCATTGTTTGATCGCCCTCATTGTTAGCTTGAGGCGGTTTTTCTTTCATGTCCCATCCAGATGGTGGCAACGTGACTGGTGCATCATGAGAGACGTTATTGATGGCCAATCTCCGTTTTTCGGCTCTGGTGATGGTCCGTTTTATCTTAGGTGTCCCATACAAAACGAGGAATGGATATCGTCCCAAATATTCTCCCAATGTCCCGACTGCAGGATTGCCGGCCTCATACAATTCTTTGAGAAGCCGATTTTGTGAAATTCTCATTTTCCTTGCTTCGGTTCTGATGTCTATTTCTTCTTCTATGTCGGTCATTTCCTCATCCAAAACCTCTCTATCTGTTATCGAGAGCGCTGCAAATTCGGTCTTGTTGCCCTCATAGACGTCTTCGCTTGTTCCAGCTTCTCCGTTGTTATCCCCCTTGAATTTTCTGGGCAACAAGTAATGGTTGGCCACAACCGGTGGCATACTGCCGAACTGAATGACGATAGGAGGTTCTTCGTCGTCTGTTTCGTCCCGCTTTCGCCTGTCAAACTTAGTGCGTTCATCGCCGCTCGTCATTGCTCTTTTTTTACTGTCACTCCCTTTTTTGTTTACTTCTGACTTCTCCATGATACGAGGGCTACGGCCCATGGTGGCCCTTGCTTCGCCTTGTTGGCACATCATACGGCCATAGTTTCTTTGATGTCGCCTTAACTGCGTCCTCTTCATTTCGTCCACGGGGGATAGTTCCTGCCTAACGCTGTCCTGAAAGTGGCCTTCGGTATGAATGCCATATATTGGGCCGATGAATTTTTGGCCTAAAAGTCCTTACATTTTGGACGAAATTTGAATTATCCCAATAGAATCTTGGGGCGAAAGTCTGTGGCTGCCATGCTGCTGACTCTTTCTTTACGGGCCTTTCACAAGTCTCTTCTAACTCCATCATCCATTCTATATTGTTTTTGCATCGAATACAAACATTCTGCCGGTCTCCATGCTCTGAAGGTGCCTTAATCATTTCCAGAGCGCTTGGACGATGATGGTGTTGTCCTTCGTCTAGAACCAATTTGACCTTCGGCAGATTCATCTTGGCAAGGTCTGGGTTGATCATGTTCAATTCCACCGATTTTGGAAGAGGGTTGTTATCCACTGCCATCTTTTTCTCGAACGTAATTCATCCAGATTCTATGGCATCCTGTAAAACATTTCGAAAAACAAGACAATTATTAGTTGTATGAGACCATGCATTGTGCCACTTACAATATTTTTTACTACCGATTTGTTCGGCTGTTGGCAATGTATGTTGATCGCTCAAACTAATTTGTTTATCTTTATATAACTGGTTGAATATGGCATCAACTTTAGTGATATCAAAAGAGAAGTTCCTACTCTTTTTATCGTTCTTTTCATTGACTTGGGGCTCCGCCCACGTCTTACAAATGTAAGGCTTCCCCTTAACCAATTCGGCCAAACATAAATCGGCTGATTTGACGTCTACTTCGCCCATTTCATAATCAATGTTTCTATAATACGTCTACTTGCTCGAATTTTTTATTTGCTCCTCTTCTTGTAATAACCGCTCATAACGCACCACACTAGTGGTGAGTTGGGGAAGGTCCCAAAATTCGCGATCCTGAAATTTCTTTTTTAGATCTAGATTGAGGCAACCTTGAGCGATCCTCACAAATTCATTTTCGAGCAAAGGCACGTTACATCGGCCTCGGGCTACCTTAAATCGCTGTAAAAATGTCTCGGCCCACTCTCCTGGCAACTGTCTTAGGTTTGCCAAATCGGCCAAGGCTACTTCAGATTCGGCTTTGTAAAATTGCGCATGGAACAATTGTTCCATTTGCTGCCAAATTTCTACCGAATTGACCGGAAGACTGACATACCAGGAAAAAGCTACTTCTGACAATGAGCCGTGAAATAACCTCAATTTGTGGAAATTATTGACTTCCCCACACTGAAGGGTAAATCGCCCTATGTGTTCCATGGTAGAAACCTCCCTAGACCCTGTAAATAGGGAAAAATCTGGTATCTTGTAGTTTCGAGGCCATGGATAAGCCACATCGATCAAATCATGATACGGCTTTCGATATCTTGGCCGAATTGGCCGTATGCCTAGACTGAATTGGTCTTGAAAGATCTCGATCATTTGTTCCCTTAACATATCGTTGCCATTAAATGGCACGACTATGGACGGCGGCTGCGGTCCTCTCAAAAGTGGGACATAATCGTGATTCTGCCCCTGAGAAGCCTGGATGCCCTGAGGCAACACCACTTCATGTTGTGCCATATTTGGCCCTTGGTGCATATTTGGCCCTAATTGTGGGCCATTGCCCCCAGGACTTATTCCTCCCCTGAGAACCGTGGAGATGTTGGTCCCTTGCGCAAGAACATTACTTGGACCAGCATCCTGACTGCTTGGTGTAGGGAGGGGCGCAGTCCACGGCAGCGCCGTCCCGCCGTTTACACATTTGGCCATTAATTCATTCAACGAGCTTAGATGTTTGGCCATGTTTTCGTAATGTGAATTGCTAGTTGATACAAATTTATCTATGACAATCGCATTTTGAAGCCTAACCTGTTCGACAACATCCTGCGTGAATTCACCGAACAACGCGCGTACCGCGTTAGGGCTGAGCTCCCTCATAGATTCATATCGACTAGCGTCTGCTAGACCCTCAAAATGACCGACTACGGCTGGAACGTGGGGCTGGTTGGTTTGCTCCAGTCCTCCTTCCTCCGTACTCGAGCCAGTTTGAGCGTTTTTTTTCGGAGGCATCTCCACTCTTTACAGCAATTCTCCCACTGTGGTCGCCAAAAACTGTTTGCGCATTTTTATGCGTGAAGAAAGAAGAGCGCGTAAGGTTCAAACCTCCTAAGACAAAGTCCCAGCAAGAGGTGTTTGATTAAGTGAATAAGCCTCCAAGGGGCAGAAGCGCACAAATTACAGTCCTAAGTGTTGAGTTTCAATCAAGTCCCAAGGATCATAAATCATGCAAAAACGAGTTGAATACATATCATATGAGGTGCGGAAAAGACTCACAATGATCGGTTGGATGCTCCGAAGATGAACCACGAACGCACTGCCTTCTCCTCTTCTGTCATGCTCACGGTAAACCCACTGGTTTGGGCTTCAAGATTCGGTCATGGTGGGTTTGTGGACTCCATCTTCATCTTCGAGCTCTAAGCTTCAACAATGGATTCCAAGCTCATGAAATCACTTCCCTATCACCTTGATATGTCTCCATGAGTGTGCTAGCACTTTTATCTTGCAACAAGATTACTTTTTTTCTCCCTTTACTGCATTCGGTCTTGAACCAGAAAAAAAAATGAAGGCAGCAGCCCCTTGGGCGTGAGGAAGAAGAGAGGAAAGAGATGAGGGAAAGGTTTCCAAAACCTAAATACCGTAAAAGGAGAGAGAATGAATTAGAAAAAGAAAAAAATGTAAAAGGTTTATTTATATTTTCCAAAAATTAAATAAGTCATTTACCATTTTCAATTTCAAAAAGCAAAGCATTTAATGCTTCCTTTCATCTCACATCAACTCACATCAATCACTCAAATGTCACATCACTCAAAGTGACATGTGATTTGACGCTTGATGTGACTTGCGATTTGACGCTTGATTTGACTTGCGTGCCGCACTCGAATTCGAAATGCGAATGCGCTCGCAAACAATCCCGGGCTCGGGTTCGCTAATTCCAAATTAACGAATTTTCCGTTGCGTCGTAATTAAATGATCACGCCTAGCGAAATCACTATTCACATCGCTTAACGAATTAATTCTAAATTAATTCGTTCGCCCGAATTAAAATCTAATTTCAATTCTGCGTCGAAATCTAATTTCGTTATAATATATCGAATATATTAGTTTATCGATTAATTCCAAATTAATCGTTCTCTCTCTTTAACGATATTTTATCCGAGATAAAATATCTCCGTAATTAATCCCAGATTAATTTTCTCTCTCATCGAATTAATCCCAGATTAATTAAAGTGCGAGTCATACGTCATCGGTGAATCTTCAAGAACCGACCCTTGAGATCTCCGGATATGTTGGCAGTAAATACGATCGTCGGACTATCCGAACACATAGGTACCTCGTACTACGTTTATACCGATTTACAAGACAAGGTTGGCTTCTAGCAAAGCGCCATGCCTACCCAATTCTCCAGAAATATTCTTACAGGAATATATATAGATCTGTATCAAGCGTAGTATACCGTAGTATTGTGCATATCGGCCCAGTATCGGATAGTCACGTGCTAGGGCTGGGGCTGGATAAGTGTCTGCCCCGTCCGAAGCACATGTCGGATGTCTGGTAACTAGTCTCTATAATCGGATATGTATGACCTAGTCATAATATCCCGATGGTTGCGCAACACTTAAGAGCACTAATACCGTATCCTGCGTGACATCATCTCCACTATGACTGAAGTGATACTTCCGTCTTGACATCACACCCAATACACTACGACTCTCTGATAAACCCAGAAGTGGTGTACGCAGAACCGGTTAAAGCCCTGTACCACCAAGACCAAAGTCTATCGATTATCGTAAGTATTAGCGATGTAAGTCTCAGGTTAAGACTATACACACCTACCTTGATTTCGGCCTCCCATAGACACATAGTCATAATACCAATGGGATTCCGAAGGGTCTATCCAGAGCGAAGCTGTTTCCCGTACCATCGGTGAAACACAACCTCCTATCGCACTTGCATAAGTATCCAATACTTATATATATGAGAACTATGCCGTTGTGCCCTCACAACGCGCACAAGTGCAATACTAGCCTATTCCGCATTATCGATGTCCTATCTCGATAATACTCCGGCTATGGATATTTAATGATTAATCCTTCGTGGACTGATACTGTCTCATATCATTCTTAATCCAGGAACTAATCATAGGGACCTCTCTTCATTTATATATCTATGGTGATCTAATCACAAATGATGAGAGTGCAATTTCCTTGTTACATAGTTAATTTGTACAACAACACCATTATCTGTACAAATAGTGACGCTATGGGTCATATTATCCAACAATCTCCCACTTGGCACATAGCCAGTCACTCAAGTGTCCCACACCCGAACTATGAAAGGTTCGCTCAAATTGCTGAGGAAAGGTTTTCGTCAGCGGATTTGTTTAATTATCGTCTGACGCGATTTACACGATCATCATATCGCCACGATGTATGATCCAAACGAATCAGATAATATAGAAGTATATAGCTGGATCGTCGATGAGACCTTTAATTCCTTAGCATGTGCTGACGCCTAGCTCAGCTGCTAAAAGAATTATATCTAATCTAATTAGATTTATTTTCGATCCAAATGGCTTCTATTGCTGCCTCAGCTGCAGCAATAATCCGCATTTGTTGTTTATTCGGCAACAGTTATCTTGCTCAGAATATTTCCAACTTACTGTCCCGTTGTTCAAACTTTATAGTACCGCAGTATTTACCGGTTTGGAAACTTGCAGCAGTGATCCTAGTCACTTCAAGTTCTCCTACTCCATTATTTAAGACAGCATCTGTAGTTCTCTAAGATACTAATAGATGTCCTTAACTTCAATCCAATGACTATCACTTGGATTGTCCTGATTGTGACTCCATATGCTCAAAGCGTATGAGACACCATATCAAGTACATTTTAAATGTACAATTTCCCAGAGTGTTAACAACTCCAAATCTATCCCAGTAGATCTTTATTCCTTAAATAAAGGTTGTTACTCCCCAGAATTCTACGAAGAATTTCTTATGAAAGCCAAGCTTTCACCGATTGCTTTATGGGAATTTCATTATCAGTGCTCTCCCACTAACCTCCTTATATACACAAGAATTATTTCGTTTTGAGTCAAATCATAAACCATTATGATTATTTCAAAACGTCAATTCCAAGAACCTTATGCTTGTTTCAATCCAAACATGGATCGAATAACCCGCAAACCTTGTTTGTCGGTTATACAAAATCGTCAGGATGTTGTAAGCATCCTCCAAAAGGTTTCCTTTTCAGGAAAGCGATTTTGATCTGCAACTGACACATTTCATAAATGAAATATGCAGTTATCAACAAACATCTTCAAAATGGATTTACCATGGCAACAGGTAAAAGGTTGAACCGTTATTAACACAATGTTGATAACGATACCTTTCCGTCAAAAGCCCAGCTTTGTACGTTGGTATGTTGCCTTCCATGTATGTCTTCCTTGAAGACGTTTAATGTACCAATAGGCACAATGCCTTGTGGTACAACAACTAGTATCCAAAATAGTTGTTATATATGGAATCCATTTCGGATTCATGGCACTTTGCCATAATAGGGAGTCGATACCTCGTATCACTTCCTCAAAACGTAGTCGGTGGATATACCTTCATAAGATTGACATCTTTATGAGGTTAGATCAGAAACCCATACCCTAGGTCGTTTTCTGACTCTATCCGATCTACTCAGTTCTTGTGTATTCGAAGATTAATGGTACAGATTCATCATTGATGAACTATTTGTGTTCCATTACGGACCTTGTGCCTTGAACAGTATTACTCCGATTTTCATCGAGTATCACTATCCTCTCACTGACCACTGCATATCGGTATTCCTCTCAGGAAAAACCGCATGGTGAGCAACAATCACATTGTTCTCATGTGAGATTTATAAGTACTATACTTATGGTTTCCCTTAGGATAACCTATATTGGCACTTATTCAATTTGGGTCCTTAGTTTGGTATCATCCAAACGTTATGCCTGGCATACCCAAATTATCAGGAATGAGAAACCTCGTTTCTTCCTTGTTCATATCCTATATGACATCTTTCAAACAGATTTATATGGAACCTTATTATAAATGAGTTATTGCACTGTTAAAACTTATCCGTTGAAGGAAATGGTAGCTCAGAGCGACTCAAGATTAGCCTTATCATGTCTTACATGATTCGGTTAATCCGTTCGGACACACCGTCACTTTGACGTGTTCCGGGAGGAGTCCTCATTTGAAAGAATACTATACTCTTTCAAGTATATAAGAAACTTATTACTTAAGTATTTTCCATTACGGTCTTACCGTGACGGTATAATACTATAGCCGATCTGTTTGTCTATTTCGTGTCGAAACTCTAAAAGTTTCCGATTTGTGTTCTTAAAAAGAAACACATAACCATAACGTGATGCCACATCCGTTTAAGGTCACGAAATATTCATATCTACATCTAGCCTAGCTAGACATGGGCCCACTTACTTCACCATGAATAGGGCTAACAGATCGGTGGCCCTTTTACTATTACCAAGTAAATAGTATTTTAGGTACTTTACCTAATAAACTAGATTCGCATACCTTATTTGAATAGTCAAATCAGTCCTAATACCCACTCTTCAAAAGTGTGGATATACGAGTCTCGTTAAATTGTGTCCTAGACAACAATGCCACAAATAAGTCTCTATTGATCAAATCAATTTGAGCTATTTATTTGTCATTTTATATGTTTGAGATTTTATTTATATTCAAAATATAAATTCTGTTATTTACATCTAATGTATTTATCTCAGTATCATCTTTATATAATAAAACACTTAATGTTCTATAATATAAAGGTTTTATCTGCAATGGATTAAACACTGATATAGAGATAATGTCTCTAGTCAATCTAGTTACATTATAACAGTTCCTAATTTAAGTACACACCCAAATGGTAGTTCCTAAACTTAGGTATCTACGGTCGAAACAGCGACTTTCGTCCCGTTTCTGATTCGCAGAGAAATCTCGGCTTGAAGTCAGTATCCAGCTCATAGCGGATTCTGAACATCAATACATATATTTTATGTACCACACTAAGTATTTAAAATCCAATTTCAATACTAGTAGTGAACATAACTTTGACAAATATTTTTAAAGTTAGAGCCTCGCCCTTTCTTTAATTCCTTCGTGTCTGCCATATCCAAATGGTAGTCACTTTGGTAAATGTCAATTATCTTTTCAATATTTTAGGAACCTTAGGTCAAGCCTTGGGTTTTTAGAATATCGAAACGATGTGCACCTCGTGCTACATGCCCAATTGCAAACTTTGACTTTATGTCCTCTAGAATAGTCAATTAATTCTCCAAGAATTATAAATTGCAATTTTAATACTTCTTAAATCTAAAATTAGATTTATGACAAGTATATTAAATTAAGCACTAAAGTCATCATCACATAAATCTTCCAAAGATTTTATGCTCTACTTATTTTGCTTAATTTTGGGCTTAAGGTATAATAAGTTATTTTATCAAATAAAGTAACATATTATTTATTCCCAATTTGAAAATTAAATCATTTAAAATATTTTAATCCCAGATTATATTTTAAATATCCAACTTTTCAATTTTATCTTGATTACAATAGTCCAACTATTTAATCAACGATTAGTGGTACTATTATAATGATTATAATAGTCCAACTATATAATCAAATATAATCCAAATTAATTAACCTCAATTACATTGATTACTATAATCCAATTATAAAATCAACTGTAAACTGAAATTAATTAATTCAAATATATTGATTAATATAATCCAATTATATATAATCAAGTATAATACAGTCCAACTGTTTATTAAAACATCAATTTAAATATTAGTCCAACTAACATTTAATATAACGACGAAATAATTTGAATGAGCGCGTATGGCGAGTAATTGAACGAATATTGCAAATTCAATTCTTGCTTCCCACTATTTTTCGGCAAGCCTCTAACCCTCTGTCGAGTACTCGGGAAACCGTGTTTCCTAGTGGGCTAGAATCCCGTTAAATATCACACAATCTTGACTTTGGCCAACAAATTGTATGATAATTAACTAGGTAGATCTCGAAGATCAATTGGATCTCATCCAACTCCTAGATCCAGTAGGTGGACATCCAAGTCCCAAACATATATCTTATATATGCCTATACATCGAATGTAGACCCTAACCTTTTTCCTCTGAATCAACTAGGCCTTGGCTTTGGCACAACAAACCTAGTGATCCCAGTCAAGCGCGGACCCATTGACATGGAAGCTTCGTAATCAATGTCGTTGGACAAGAAGTGGTCTTGACTTTGGCCAACAAACCACAACTTGGACAAGACACCAATATGGAACAAAGCCTCGTGATTCAAACACATCTTCGATGGACAAGGGCTTGACTTTGGCCAACAACCCATGCCAATCTAGGATCTTGAGCAAGAATCACTCAATGGAAGGAAAAACGCATGATATTTTATGAGGGTTTTTCGCGTGCAAATTGGCAACCAATTTATAATCTTTGTTAAGGTCTCATCATCATACACCCTTAAACATGCATTCTAAACACATAATAAAGCGCATATGATAAAATAATAATGATATGCGGATGGATATTTTACACATTGATCCTAGATCAAGTCTCTCACTTTCTCTCTCCCGCTAGCACAAATATTTCTTCTACCCGTTACACTACACTTCTAAAGAAACCTCATTTACATTGAGGGGAATAGGTGAGAAGAGAATACAAAGAAATAGGAGATAAGGCTGGACTCGCAGGTCCAATTAATAAATCAAATTTATTACAATTTCCAAAATCGCCCCACCCGACTAATATCCATCCGATATACATTATTCAAACATCACAACCATGTATTCATACAAGCATGTTATCAATCAATCTAATCAAATTAATTAATCTGATAATTAGTGATCATCCAATGTTCAAACAACGATTTGATTTTGTTCGAGTCAAACTCGTATTGCGAACACGTACTCAAAGTACGATTTCTCAAATAAAATTAAATTACATGATTAAATCCAATTTAATACGTATTTAATTCTAATTCATTATTTAATTCCAAATTAAATATTACACTTTATAAAATAAACCTTTACGACTTAAATTCCAAATTTAATCGTTACGGGTCTCAAAGCCCGATTAATATCCAATATTAATTTAATTAAAGTCCAATGGGCTTTTAATTAATTTCTTGAGGCGTGGACTTTTGGTCAACTCGGGTCAAACCGAATAACTAAAATCCAATCCGGGAGTTACCCCATAAGCCCATAAATTAATTTAGGCCCATTAGGCCCAATTAAACGTTAAAGGTTCATTAGTCGCATTTGGGCCTTTTGGAAGCGGTTTTGGGCCTAATTGGATCCAACCAATTTTGGCCTAAACCAACTTTGTACAACAAAGTCCAATAAACCCAATAACAACTTTAAAAGCCCAAATCCAATTTTAAGCCCAATAATTTAATTCCAAAAATTCCAAATTTCCCAATTAAATTATCTAAAGTGTATAACATTATTAATTACGCAAATCAAAGTTTCCAAAACATCAAATTTGTCCAATTAATCATGCTTAACATCAATGAATCATGTCCAACATAATTTGATCAAAATCAAACCCAATTTCATGCTTCAAGTGTCTCGGCCAAAGAGGGAAATTATGCCCAAATCAAATTCAATCCAATTGAACCAAATTAAACATAAATTCAACATCCCCAAATGATTTGCAAGTCATCCAATGAACAAAAAATCAAAAATCCAAGACATTAGGGCACTTACTAAATTCGGCCAACATTAGCAATTTGGGGAAAATTGTTCCAAACACTTTTTCAACAAATTGATCTAATCAATCATCAATTAAACAACATTTAAGCATTCTAATTCATCCAATTTCATTAAACATGCTCAAAATCAAGTTTACCCAAATTAAAGTTTTGGCCAACAATAAGCAAATTGGGGAAAATCAATCCAATTAATTTTTCTTCAAATTGATTACATATAACTCTAAGTTATTCATATACAAACATTCTTAAACAAACAATTTGTCAAAATCATGCTTAAATCAAAAAGCCCCAAATTTTGCTCAAGAACCCTAAATTCGTTTTATGCACAAATGGCTCAAGATACCAATGTTGAGTTTCAATCAAGTCCCAAGGATCATAAATCATGCAAAAACGAGTTGAATACATATCATATGAGGTGCGGAAAAGACTCACAATGATCGGTTGGATGCTCCGAAGATGAACCACGAACGCACTGCCTTCTCCTCTTCTGTCATGCTCACGGTAACCCACTGGTTTGGGCTTCAAGATTCGGTCATGGTGGGTTTGTGGACTCCATCTTCATCTTCGAGCTCCAAGCTTCAACAATGGATTCCAAGCTCATGAAATCACTTCCCTATCACCTTGATATGTCTCCATGAGTGTGCTAGCACTTTTATCTTGCAACAAGATTACTTCTTTTCTCCCTTTACTGTATTCGGTCTTGAACCAGAAAAAAAAGGAAGGCAGCAGCCCCTTGGGCGTGAGGAAGAAGAGAGGAAATAGAGGAGGGAAAGGTTTCCAAAACCTAAATACCGTAAAAGGAGAGAGAATGAATTAGAAAAAGAAAAAATGTAAAAGGTTTATTTATATTTTCCAAAAATTAAATAAGTCATTTACCATTTTCAATTTCAAAAAGCAAAGCATTTAATGCTTCCTTTCATCTCACATCAACTCACATCAATCACTCAAATGTCACATCACTCAAAGTGACATGTGATTTGACGCTTGATGTGACTTGCGATTTGACGCTTGATTTGACTTGCGTGCCGCACTCGAATTCGAAATGCGAATGCGCTCGCAAACAATCCCGGGCTCAGGTTCGCTAATTCCAAATTAACGAATTTTTCGTTGCGTCGTAATTAAATGATCACGTCTAGCGAAATCACTATTCACATCGCTTAACCAATTAATTCTAAATTAATTCGTTCACCCGAATTAAAATCTAATTTCAATTCTGCGTCGAAATCTAATTTCGTTAATATATATATCGAATATATTAGTTTATCGATTAATTCCAAATTAATCGTTCTCTCTCTTTAATGATATTTTATCCGAGATAAAATATCTCCGTAATTCATCCCAGATTAATTTTCTCTCTCATCGAATTAATCCCAGATTAATTAAAGTGCGAGTCATACGTCATCGGTGAATCTTCAGGAACCGACCCATGAGATCTCCGGATATGTTGGCAGTAAATACGGTCGTCGGACTATCCGAACACGTAAGTACCTCGTACTACGTTTATACCGATTTACAAGACAAGGTTGGCTTCTAGCAAAGCGCCATGCCTACCCAATTCTCCAGAAATATTCTTACAGGAATATATATATAGATCTGTATCAAGCGTAGTATACCGTAGTATTGTGCATATCGGCCCAGTATCGGATAGTCACGTGCTAGGGCTGGGGCTGGATAAGTGTCTGCCCCGTCCGAAGCACATGTCGGATGTCTGGTAACTAGTCTCTATAATCGGATATGTATGACCTAGTCATAATATCCCGATGGTTGCGCAACACTTAAGAGCACTAATACCGTATCCTGCGTGACATCATCTCCACTATGACTGAAGTGATACTTCCGTCTTGACATCACACCCAATACACTACGACTCTCTGATAAACCCAGAAGTGGTGTACGCAGAACCGGTTAAAGCCCTATACCACCAAGACCAAAGTCTATCGATTATCGTAAGTATTAGCGATGTAAGTCTCAGGTTAAGACTATACACACCTACCTTGATTTCGGCCTCCCATAGACACATAGTCATAATACCAATGGGATTCCGAAGGGTCTATCCAGAGCGAAGCTGTTTCCCATACCATCGGTGAAACACAACCTCATATCGCACTTGCATAAGTATCCAATACTTATATATATGAGAACTATGCCGTTGTGCCCTCACAACGCACACAAGTGCAATACTAGCCTATTCCGCATTATCGATGTCCTATCTCGATAATACTCCGGCTAGGGATATTTAATGATTAATCCTTCGTGGACTGATATTGTCTCATATCATTCTTAATCCAGGAACTAATCATAGGGACCTCTCTTCATTTATATATCTATGGTGATCTAATCACAAATGATGAGAGTGCAATTTCCTTGTTACATAGTTAATTTGTACAACAACACCAGGATCTGTACAAATAGTGACGCTATAGGTCATATTATCCAACAATAAGGATTACAATCTAAGAAATAAAAAATAAAGATATGCTCATTTGAGTCTTCTTTTCTATCTTGGTGTAGGTGAGTTTTTATAGTGAAGTTTGTTAACCGTTTTGGGCAATTCCAGTATCTCCCTACAGTTGTTGGATCGTGCCTGTAACTGTTGAGTTGCGTGTCTCAACTGCGTGGTTATGGAGAGAAAACCGTCCAACTGCTGCGATTGTGGAAGCAACTGCATCACGCATTTTCGTCCTATCCGCTAAATCGGTCGTCCCAAGCTCTTCGTCGCTCTTCGCTCCATCGTCCTTCTTCCCTTCGTTATTTCCTTCGTCCTAGGGCGATCTCGATCCGGGTCACATCATTTCCTCTGTTAACAAATTCTTTGATGGGATTTTATATGCATTGGATGAGAGAATTATCAAGATTTCAAGAAATATGTTTGGGGGGCCAAGATTTTGCCAGCCGTCGATTCCTCACCGTTCCATATTTTTGCAAAGAGTTGGATCTCTTCCCCATCCTTGTGCTATTAATTATTGTGTTCCTGTACAAATTCAACCTAATATGTTCATTTTAATGTAATTGATTAATAAAGTTAAGATGATTTTTTTCCACATGTTTCGATTTTCTTAATTCTGTATTTATGTTATGTTTACTTACTTTTTTTATTATTATTTTATTATTATTATATTATTATTATTATTATTATTGATGGTGTTTTTTAGGCACTATGATATTTAAGCAGCACGGCATGGGTAAAAGGGTAAATTCCCTCCTTGGTCAAAATCATTAAAAAGGACTATCATGACCGACCACATAAGTGAGGGTCGAGCACTTAATGGTAGGTGATCGACCACTTCGGTTCGGATGACCGGGCATTATCAGATCAGCGGAAGCATTCTCAGTTCAAATTACCATTATGACCGACCTCATGAAGACCGAGCATATGGCGAGGCGTGCTCCGGAAGATGACACCCTATTCTTGCGGATAAGACGACAAGTTATCCTATTTTCATGAGGAAAACTGGTAAGTCAAAGTCCTAGTAGGATAAAAAAAGTAAAGGTAGTTTTGATTAGGAATCTTTATGAGAAAAGGGAATTGTTTTGACTATGAATCCTTATGGGAAAATGAAATAGTTTCAACTAGGAAATTCTTATAGGAGAAGGAATCTGATTTCTACACTATTATAAATAGAAGGGTAGAGTGTGCATAAGGGGAAAAACAAGTGGAAAGAATCAATATCAATATCAATATAATTACCATGAGACTTGTAAACACAAGAGATATCAGATAAGCATATCTCAGAAATAAAACATCGTCCGTTCTGTGCCCGTGGATGTAGGCTGGATCTGATCCGCTTAACCACGTTAAATCTCCTTGTTGATTGGTGTATTTATCTGTCTTTTGCTAAGTTTGCTTTTGGTTCCCCCATAAACCAAACAAATTCACTATTGAAGGAGGATTGTCTCGAGATTAATATTCTCATATTGCCCTGAGACCAAAATCAGCCGTCAACAGTTGGCGTCGTCTGTGGGGAACTCCAACAAAAAGCAGCTCACGTATTAAGACGATTGCAAAAGATGGAAATCACCGATCGTCAGGGAGTTCAATAGCAGAATGGATGGAGAGAATGGAGGAAAATATGAGGAAAGATATGAAAGAAAATCAAGCCCTGTTGAAATCCATGATGGACAGACTGGACTGCAAAATGTTCAAGGATTTTCTCATGTCGCCATTGCAAAGCCGTACAATTGCTGCCAAGCCATCTTCAGCTACATCAAGGCCTTCAGCCTCTATAACATGTTTGAGGCGCTGGGTGACATGAACATATTCACGAGGAGCAAATCGGAATCTGGTACATCTAAACTGCAGTGCTGAAATAATCTTGTTGACATGATTACAGATAAGCGCAAACCTAGTGTTCTTCGTGTATTTCTCAATTACTCTACGCAAGGCAAACTGAGCATCCTTTGTCATGGCATCAGCCTCGTCAAGGAAGAACAACTTCACCGATGCCTTTGCTCTAAATGAGAAGCTTTGAGTGCTAGCAAAATCTTGGATCTGTTGCTGCACAAAGTCAATTCCTCTATCATCAGACGCATTCAGCTCCAGAATCATATTGTGATATTGTGCTCCATAAAGCTTCCGTGCAACAGCAAGAATGGTAGATGTTTTCCCCGTGCCAAGAGGACCATATAGTAGAAGATGGGGCAATCTATTCTCGCTAGTCAACTTATCAATGGTGTCGACAATGTCACGATGAGCTGCCACGTCAGCGAGGGACTGAGGTTTCAAATTGTTTTTTTGGTTCTCGTCTTCGTCGATGTCCATGATCGACACCGCTTCCGCTTCCGCCATCTTGTTGCTGGCCACACTCGCTCTCTCCCACTTTTCGCTGCTTAGTTCACTGCACGCTCGCTGCCAGTGCGAGTAGTTTTGGGGCTTTGAATGGTGTCCAAGGAGTGTTAGGGGATACCATTTGCAAAGTATTCCCCCTAACCTTAGGCGGGTCTGCCATTCTGTGGTTCAGAAGTCTTGTCCCGGGAAGCATCAGTAGCTTCGCTCAACTCAAAAGGTCATTTGTTCAACACTTCAAAGGGGCCTGCGTCCCCAAGAAAATGGTGGGAGAATTGAGACTGATGAAGCAGTGGGATGATGAGCCCCTGAGGAATTTTATTGAAAGATACCACAATTTGGTGCTCGAGGTCGGAGCGTACGAGTCATCGGAAGCGCTAGAAAGTCTCAATGGAGGTTTGAAGGTCGGGAAGTTGTGGACTCACCTGAGGATTCAAGAAGTATCGGATTATGCCACTGCCCTGGAGTTGGCCATGAATTTTATCTTAATAGAGGATGAGAAAAAGATTGCCCGGGGAGTAGACACCCGAAAGGCTAAGATACTCAGGTCAGACAATCAGTGGGATTCGATTGGAAATTTGAGGAGACCAATCCCGGAGCAGAAGAAACTCAGACCGACACCTCCGACTAGTCATGTTCAAAAGATAAAGTCATCTGTCCAAGTCAACCGTGTCGCGGGGAGAACAGTATACACCCCCATGAACAAACCTATGGCCCAGATAGTTCGGGAAATCCAAGATAAAGGTCTGTTGGCCGAGCCTAATTTGAAAAGGTTCCCGATTGAGGAGGGAAATAGTAAGGCATACTGTATCTACCATAACGTAATGGGACATGCCACGAATGGGTGCAGAGACCTGCGGGAGCAGGATGAAGACTTGGTGAAAGAAGGCTATCTCAGTGTGTACATAGACCATTCAGTTTTTTGAGGTCTACCAAGTTGATAGCGGAAGTCATCCGGTCGGATGCGTGGAATGCTGAGATGCAGAGAGGATGTATTAAGAAAAGCCTTGCTTGTAGTGACCCTTGTAGAGTTGCAAGAAAGGCAACGGATCCCAAAAAGGTGAGTAAGACCTTTTCTGTCTTAGGTTGACATTTGATTATGCTTTTTTGTTATGGCTCACACATTGGTTTTGATATTTGTTTTACGGCTAGGGTCTGCTCTTGTACCGCCGGGTCTGCTCTTGTACCGTCGAGACCGATGTTTCTTTCCGGCTCGGGTCTGCTCTTATACCGCCGAGACCGATGTCTCTTTCCGGCTCGGGTCTGCTCTTATACCGCCGAGACCGATGTCTCTTTCCGGCTCGGGTCTGCTCTATACCGCCGAGACCGATGTCTCTTTCCGGCTCGGGTCTGCTGTTGGACCGCCGAGACAGATGTTTATTTCCGGCTCGGGTCTGTTCTTGTACCGCCGAGACCGATGTTTCTTTCCGGATCGGGTCTGCTCTTGTACCGCCGAGACCGATGTTTTTTTCCGGCTCGGGTCTGCTCTTGTACCGCCGAGACCGATGTTTTCTTTCCGGCTCGGGGCTGCTCTTGTACCGCCGAGACCGATGTTTTCTTTCCGGCTCGGGGCTGCTCTTGTACCGCCGAGACCGATGTCTCTTTCCGGCTCGGGTCTGCTCTTGTACCGCCGAGATCGATGTTTTCTTTCCGGCTCGGGTCTTCTCTTGTACCGCCGAGACCGATGTCTTTTTCCGGCTCGGGTCTGATCTTGTACCGCCGAGACCGATGTCTCTTTCCGGATCGGGTCTGCTCTTGTACCGCCGAGACCGATGTTTTCTTTCCGCCTCGGGTCTGCTCTTGTACCGCCGAGACCGATGTATCTTTCCGGCTCGGGTCTGCTCTTGTACCGCCGAGACCGATGTTTCTTTCCGGCTCGGGTCTGCTATTGTACCGCCGAGACCGATGTTTCTTCCGGCTCGGGTCTGCACTTGTACCGCCGAGACCGATGTCTCTTTCCGGCTTCGGTCTGCTCTTGTACCGCCGAGACCGATGTTTATTCGGCTCGGGGCTGGACTTCGTTCCGCCTAGGCCACTTGTTTATTCGGCTCAGGGCTGGACTTCGTTCCGCCGAGGCCACTTGTTTATTCGGCTCAGGGCTGGACGTTGTTCCGCCGAGGCCACTTGTTTATTGGACTCAGGGCTTGATTTTGTTCCGCCGAGGCCACTTGTTTATTCGACTCTGGGCTTGATTTTGTTCCGCTGAGGCATTATGGTTTATTCAGCTCGGGGTCGGGTTACGTCCCACCGAGTTGGCTTTTTTGGACTGGGGATGAAACATTCCCCCAGAGCCAAGTCTTTCTTTCAGCTCGGGGTCGGGTTACATCCCACAGAGTCAGCTTCTTTGGACTGGGGATGTAACATTCCCCCAGAGCCAAGTCTTTCTTTCAACTCGGGGTCGGGTTATGTCCCACCAAGTCGGCTTCTTTGGACTGGGGATGAAACATTCCCCCAGAGCCAAGTCTTTCTTTCAGCTCGGGGTCGGGTTACATCCCACTGAGTCAGCTTCTTTGGACTGGGGATGTAACATTCCCCCAGAGCCAAGTCTTTCTTTCAACTCGGGGTCGGGTTACGTCCCACCGAGTCGGCTTCTTTGGACTGGGGATGTAACATTCCCCCAGAGCCAAGTCTTTCTTTTAGCTCGGGGTCGGGTTACGTCCCACCGAATCGGCTTCTTTGGACTGGGGATGTAATATTCCCCCAGAGCCAAGTCTTTCTCTGCTCGGGGTCGGGTTACGTCCCACCGAGTCGGCTTCTTTGGACTGGGGATGTAACATTCCCCCAAAGCCAAGTCTTTCTTTCAGCTCGGGGTCGGGTTACGTCCCACCGAGTCGGCTTCTTTGGACTGGGGATGTAACATTCCCCTAGAGCCAAGTCTTTCTCAGCTCGGGGTCGGGTTACGTCCCACCAAGTCGGCTTCTTTGGACTGGGGATGTAACATTCCCCAAGAGCCAAGTCTTTCTCAGCTCGGGGTCAGGTTACGTCCCACCGAGTCGGCTTCTTTGGACTGGGGATGTAACATTCCCCCAGAGCCAAGTCTTTCTCAGCTCGGGGTCGGGTTACGTCCCACCGAGTCGGCTTCTTTGGACTGGGGATGTAACATTCCCCCAGAGCCAAGTCTTTCTTTTAGCTCGGGGTCGGGTTACGTCCCACTGAGTCCTTTTCTTTGGACTGGGGATGTAATATTCCCCCAGAGCCAAGTCTTTCTTCAGCTCGGGGTCGGGATACATCCCACCGAGAGACTTATCATCGACATTGGATCGGAGCATCTCCCCCATGGTCGGCCCTCTATTGGTCTGGGGAGGTGACATTCCCCCAGAGCCAAATGTTCTTCTCAGCTCGGGGTCGGGTTACATCCCACCGAGTCTATCGTCATCAGCATAAAGGCAGAGTATTTTTTCCACAGGTAGATATCGGGATCCTCATTAACTGAGCTCATGAAAATGGCAGGAATGACCAGATTTGCAGCTCAGGCATTTTTCTCTGAAGTTCCTGAAGTGACCACCGACGGATTCATTGACACACCATCTTTTTTATAGTTCCCGGCATCAACTCACAAACTCGTTGTTACCGAGAACTAGGGGATAGATGTTGATGGTGTTTTTTAGGCACTATGATATTTAAGCAGCACGGCATGGGTAAAGGGGTAAATTCCTTCCTTGGTCAAAATCATTAAAAATGACCATCATGACTGACCACATAAGTGAGGGTCGAGCACTTAATGGTAGGTGACCGACCACTTCGGTTCGGATGACCGGGCATTATCAGATCGGCGGAAGCATTCTCAGTTCAAATGACCATTATGACCGACCTCATGAAGACCGAGCATATGGCGAGGCGTGCTCCGGAAGATGACACCCTATTCTTACGGATATGACGACAAATTATCCTATTTTCATGAGGAAAACTGGTGAGTCAAAGTCCTAGTAGGATAAAAAAAGTAAAGGTAGTTTTGATTAGGAATCCTTATGAGAAAAGAGAATAGTTTTGACTATGAATCCTTATGGGAAAATGGAAATAGTTTCAACTAGGAAATTCTTATAGGAGAAGGAATCTGATTTCTACACTATTATAAATAGAAGGGTAGAGTGTGCATAAGGGGAAAAACAAGTGGAGAGAATCAATATCAATATCAATATCAATATCATTACCATGAGACTTGTAAACACAAGAGATATCAGAGAAGCATATCTCAGTAATAAAACATCGTCCGTTCTGTGCCCGTGGATGTAGGCTGGATCTGATCCGCTGAACCACGTTAAATCTCCTTGTTGATTGGTGTATTTATCTGTCTTTTGCTAAGTTTGCTTTTGGTTCCCTCATAAACCGAACAAATTCACTATTGAATGAGGATTGTCTCGGGAGTAATATTCTCATATTGCCCTGAGACCAAAATCAGCCGTCAACAATTATTATTATTATTATTATTATTATTATTATTATTATTATTATTATTATTATATTATTATTATTATTATTATTATTATGTTTATTATTATTATTATTATTATTATTATTATTATGTTATTATTATTATTATTATTATTATTATTATTATTATTATTATTATTATTATTATTATTATTATTTATTATTATTATTATTATTATATTATATTATTATTATGTTTATGTTTATGTTGATAGTATTAAAGTAGTGACTGTTTTTTAGCAGTTAAGACAGAGGAGTACTTGATAAATATATTGCAACAAAATGACAGAACAGAATAGCTTAATTAAAAAGCCAGACAGAGTACTTGAGTTTCCTTTTGATACTTTCCCTCATTTTCTCAGATTCGCTCTTTGTATCGTTCCTCCGAAATGGGTTTTCTCAATTGGCTCCGCAGGTAATTAGTTTTTCATTTTTTATTGTTCTTCCAATTTGTAATTAGCTAATTGCATTTAATTGTTATTTCATGGTTTTAGTTTATTGTTTATTTTTTCTTAATTTTTTTTTAAACTAGGGATAACATGATGAATTACTTGCTTGAACAAAAATATGACAAAAAAAGAAAAAAAAGTTTAGAAATTTAACACATTTGATTTGTTGGTCTACTGTTGGTGCTGCCTGGCTACCTTTTTCATTGTCATGTTATTGAGAGGACGTGTTCTCACCTTTAATCTATGCCACTTTATAATTTATGATCTGTCAGGGAAGTGAATATAAAAATCTCTCTGGGATGCTCGACTATTTGTTTAGTTTACCCTTGCACAATGTAATTCTCAGTTTTTTAAAGTGCTAACATAGTATATTGATATTATATCACAATTTTCTAGTACGTTAACACATTGTCTCTGTTGGAGCTAGTGATGTTAATGTACATTATATTCTCAAGAAATGCATACATGCTCATATGTTGATATATTTTTTGTAAAGGTAACTTTTAGATTCAGTATCTATGTCCATTTGTCCAACTTTCCACGGTGCCTTCACAGGAAATCTATGGGTCTGCATAATGTATTGTCAGCCTCATCTTAGTTATCATCATACAATTCTTTTAATAATACGACAATGATTTTGTGCTTATTTCCAATCATTTAAGCCCTTTTCATGTTTCTGACCTATGACTGCACATCAGCTTATTCTTTAAACAGGAAATGGAACTTTTCTCTCATGGGCCTTCGACATCCCTCGTTAATTCCATTGTTGTGTGTCACGACCCCTCCCAAGAGCGGGCCCAACCCTAGAAAGAAGTTCGCGGACTTCTTTAGCTCGGGCATTCTATATGTCCAACCAACCAAACAAATGTCACAAAATTACATCAATTATATGGTTTACAACACAAGTCTTAATAATATGCAAATGACGACTCAAATGTCTGGACCAACCCCAAAAACAACTGTGGCACGTGGGTCCAAATCTGGTACTGCTTCTGTTGTGCTCGCGAACTACCTGGAATGTTTGGGGGAAAATGAGAGTGAGCTTAAAGAGCTCAGCAAGTAAAGCATTCATACTCTCAACATGACCTCACCAACAAAATAGGGATATATATATATATATATATATATATATATATAATATATATATATATATATAAGTGTATATATATATAATATATTATATGAAAATAAAATATATTATAATAACAACTCAAGCAAACATCCCACAACAATACAAACATCCATCAAACATGGTTGCTAATCCGGGTCCAGTATAACAGTGGATTGAAACCAATGGGGGAGTGGGTTTAAACCAATGGGGGAGTCCCTCTCATACCCCAAGGTTTTTCACCATAATCTCTCAAAATATCTCATCACGTCTCATCTCAAATCCGACCACTATTATACGAAACCCGGCAGCACAATACAACAACATGTATCATCCAATACAATCACGTCTCGCATTCAATCCATCAATCTCATCTCAACAATCATGAATTCATATTTATCAAGCTTTCAATTAATCAATATTTATATCTCCACAAAATATAAATATAAATATATATAATTATAATTATACCAATATATTTATATATTGACTATCACAACAACCATCAATCAACAAACAATTATGTTAAGGGAATCATCGTGCAGTGTACTTACCTCTATCCATACAAAAGCCCTTAATATGTCTATATCCTCGCCTAGAATCTGGAAAATATAAAATTACGATTAGGTCCCTCAATTATTCCAAAATTACGATTTTACCCCTAAACTTCCTAAATTTCCATTTTAGCCCCTAAACTTTTCTAATATGTCCAAATAGTCCTTAAACTCTTAAATATTACTATTTAACTCCTAAAAACCAGAATTCACAGTTTTACCCTCTTAATTATGCAAATATACAATTAAATCCAAAATTTCAAATTCTATCATTTACACCCCCAAAACGGTAATAATCACATACCGAGCTCCAACGACCTCCAAATCTCACAACCAAAGAGCCACTGGTCAGCAAACATCTCAAGGATCACGACGATACTGGATCGTAATATGCAATACAGTGTATATTACGCCTGATAAAGATTATATATTCCTCGTTGAATATTTCTAGAGAATTGGGTAGATACGGTGCTTTGCTAGAAGCCAACCATGTCTTGTAAATCGGTAAGAACGTGGTACCGGGTACGCACATGTTCGGAAAGTCTGATGATCATATTTATTGCCAATATATACAGGGATCTCTTGGGTCGCTTCTGATGAGCGGAAAATATATCAATATTTACCGCCCATTTTACTTAATATTTCGTTTAGTTTCTCTGGTTTGATAAACGTTTTGATGTGTTTTAGTTTATTTTGCAGATAAAATAATATTGGGACACAATGAAATCATTTAGGACGAAATGTGGGTCAAATAAGAGCAAACATTGGACTTGACATATTAATTTTGGAGATTAGAAACTTGAAAGGGCGTTTTAACGAAGTGTAGTTTTGGAAATTCCAGTTTTGCGCATCTGTCGTATTTTGGGCATAACCTTTTACTCCGATATCGGATTGAGCTGATTCAAGTTCCAGATTAAAGAAGACTCAAATCTCTACAACTGTGAAAGACAAAATAATTTCTAATTCTGAAGATTTCATGCCCGAAATCGATGAACCATCCAGAAGTGTGTTGTGTGTAATTATTAAAGTCATTTTCAAAGCAAAAAAATATATTAATAAATAAATAATAAAAATTATCAAATCACTACCAAACATGATAAGCAATTAGTGGAGCAATTAATAATGGATTTGGTGGAGCAATTAGTGGAGCAATTAATAATGGATTTGGTGGATGATTTGATGGAGGCAAAATTTTGCCTATAAATACCAAGCCATTTCATTTGTAATTTCATACTTTCTTCTAAGGAATTCCTTAAGAATACTAAGAAGATTGTATCTTGTTTGTTTATTTACAGCTTTTAGTAATTAATTTCCGCTTACGCACTTTCTTTTCTTTACTTTTCAGTTTTTACTTTCCGCAATTTACTTTTACGCACAATACTTTTTTTCTTTAATTTTCAGTTATTACTTTTCAGTAATGAGGAGGTAACACCCCTATGCTGGGGTAAAAGGTAAAACTTTTATTACTAATATTTAGATTAATCTCCCTTAATTATAATCTATAAACTAGTTAAAACCTGACTTAACGAGGATACCGCCATATTGGTCGGTTGGTAATTATTTAAATTGGTTTTAACCTGACTAAACTGGATACCGTCTGATTAGTCGGTTGGTAATTAATTATTAATTTGACTTAATCTGGATACCGCCTATATGGCTGGTTGGTAATTATCATGCAAAGTTAATATATTATATTAAGGGAGATATCTAAAATAGAAGTAATAAAAGTGGATCATTTTACCTCAACATTTTCTTTTATTGTACTTTTACTTTATTTACTTTTCAGCAATTTACTTTCAGCATTTACTTTCCGTCATTTACTTTTCAGCATTTAATTTTCAGTATTTAATTTCAGCATTTACTTTTCAGCAATTTACTTTCAGCATTTACTTTCCGTCATTTACTTTTCAGCAATATACTTTTCAGCATTTACTTTATGTCTTTTATTTTATTTAAGTTGTTACTAGCCCTAGTTATGTGTCGTAACTAAGTTAGTTATCTGGGGTTGTGATGAATTCTAATTTTACCGATTTATAAGGGGTTATTTTATAGTTTGGGTAATTTAAAGGTTTACTTATTAAGTCTTAAGCTTAATGCGTCTTGTTAATTGGCCACTAATAAGATTGATCTGGTAGATCTAAAATAAACTTGACAAAGGAATTTTAGGTTTCAGCCTTAGACTTAATAGCCCACGATCTTCCTTGACGATAGATAACCCTTTAATAGATTTCCTTACAGGATAGACATATACCTGTCGGGCGGGGTTAGCCATAATTGGAACTTAAACTTAATGAATCCAGATAATTTGGTTGACATAGACATATGGTTTAATTGGGTTAAACTGAGTATTTGCGTCTGACCATCGACAGAGGCTTTCGCATAATTTCGTGTTATGAAATAACCATTTCATCTTTTAAAAGATATTAGAAGATTTACAACCCTAGATAGTTTTTAATATTGAATTTTCTTAAACCTACCTTCATGCAATTTTATTTACTTGTTTTTAAATTTAAAATCTTCACAATTTCAAATCAATCAATCAACATGTTAGATACTAGTAATCATTTGACCTCATAAAATTAATAGATTAGGTATTAAGTCCTCGTGGGATCGATACTTTTTATACTACTTAAATGATACGTGCGCTTGCGTTATATGCGTGTGATTACGCACCGGTCAAGTTTTTGGCGCCGTTGCCGGGGACTTATTTATCTTTCATTATTAGTTTTGGGGTTAGATACGTTACTTGTATCTAATTTCTTTTTACTTATTGTTTTTGTTTTCTTGTGTTTGAGGTTCTCAGAAACTACACGTGACGAACCTGAAGCTTTCAACTCCGATCGCTCGACCCAGAAATTTAAAGAACCATCAGACAGTTGAGAAGGGAAAAACGAGAAGGCCAAGAAGCTTTAGTCAACATGGAACCTGAACCTTTGGAAGTTGCACCACCAATACTCATTCAAGACAGAACCATTCCGGTGGTCGACGGCTTCATTTCTTGTATTGTACTTCCTCCTTTACCAGCAAATGCATGTGACATCAAAACATGCATTCAGATGATTCAGCAGTCAGTGCAGTTTGGGGGAAATGCAACTGAAGATCCTAATGCCCACATCAGCAACTTCCTGGAAGTTTGTGGCAATTTCAATTACAACAGAGCATCAGAAGAAGCAATGAGACTGCGAGTTTTTCCATATTCCTTGAAAGACAGAGCAAAAGCTTGGCTACATTCACTACCAGCAGGTTCCATCATAACTTGGAACACTCTAGCCACCAAAAATTCCTTGCAAAGTACTTTCCACCAGCCAGAACAGCAAAACTGAGAAATGAGATCACATCTTTTGTACAACAAGATTTAGAATCCCTCTGCGAAGCTTGGGAAAGATTCAAAGATTTACTCCGGAAATGTCCTCACCATGAGATTGCAAAATGGCTACAAGTTCAAACCTTTTACAATGGACTTTCTGGAATAATGAGAACCACAATTGATGCTGCTGCTGGAGGAGCGCTAATGGAAAAATGAGAAGATCAAGCCTGGGACTTAATTGAAGAAATGGCCAACAACAACTCCTTGTGGCCAACAGAAAGGAGCTTGATTCAACGAATTGCTGGAATTTATGAAATTTGAGCCAACACTGCAGTAAATGCCAAGCTGGATCAGATTTGCAAAAATCTGGAAACTCTTAACATGAAGGTTAATGGTGGATCCACAAGTTCACCATTTGGAGGAGCACCTGAGTCAGAATCTTCAAACCAATATAAAGTGACGGTGAATTATGTCAATAATTTCAACAGACAGGGGAACAATCCATATTCCAACACCTACAACCCAGGGTGGAGGAATCCTCCCAATTTCGTATGGAGCAACAATTCAGGGCAAATGAACAACCCACCACCCGGATTTCAACAACAGAACAAAGGCCATGAGCAGGCAAATGAATCAGGAATAACAGAAGTGTTGAACCACTTGAAAAAGATAGAAGCAAAACACGACTCTTAAGCAGCAAGATATGATGCTATGTTTCAATCCCAAGCAGCATTAATTCAAAGTCAATCTGTTTCTATTAAAGCACTAGAGAATCAAATTGGACAACTGGCCAATGCTCAGAGTTACAGACCGCCAAGTAACCTTCCTAGCAACACTGAACCAAATCCGAGGAACATGGTGAATGAGCAACATCACGCCATCATATTAAAAATCGGTACTGAAATCAACAAAGATGTTGGAGCCAAAACAACTGCTGAGGAAGTTCCAAAAGAAACAAAGCAACAGATGGAGGAAAAAGAAGCAAAGGAAAAAGAACATATCACTCCACCTCCACATTTTCCTCAGCGTCTTCAGAAAAACAAACTAGACAAGTAGTTTGCTCGTTTCCTGGAGGTGTTCAAAAAGCTGCACATCAACATTCCATTTGCAGAAGCTTTGGAACAAATGCCCAGCTATGTCAAATTCATGAAAGACATTCTTTCACGAAAACAGAGATTGAGAGATTACGAGACAGTAGCATTGACAGAAGAATGCAGCGCCATCATTCAGAGGAAGCTTCCCCCAAAGTTGAAAGATCCTGGCAGTTTCACCATTCCTTGCATCATAGGAGAACATAACTTTGGTAGGGTTTTATGTGATTTAGGTGCAAGTGTTAACTTGATGCCTTTTTCTATTATCAGGAAACTGCAGATTGGAGAAATAATGCCAACTTCAGTCTCTCTACAACTTGCTGATAGAACGCTCATATTTCCAAGAGGCGTAGTTGAGGATGTGCTGGCCAAGGTTGACAAATTCATTTTCCCAGCAGATTTTATTGTCCTTGATATGGAGGAAGACGCAGACGTGCCAATCATCCTCGGGAGACCGTTCTTGGCTACAGGACGAACCATTATTGATGTACAAAAAGGAGAATTAACCATGAGGGTACAGGACCAAGAAGTAACATTCAATGTTTTCAAGGCCATGAATTTCCCAGATGATGTAAAGAAGGAGGAATGTTTCAAACTTGATGTGATACACAGTACCATTCAGAAATCCAATACAATGCAAAGTTCTACTGACAAACTTAAAACATGTCAATTGCCTATGGAGCATGAAGATAAAGTGTCTTTTGCACTAAAAAAAGCCAATTCTTGCACTACAAGCAACAGAAGAGAAAAAGTTCCATCAGCTCAACGAATTGGGGGAATTTCACATACAGCCTTTTGAGAATGCCAAATTGTACAAAGTAAGGCCAAGAAGAAACATGATGAAAAGTTAGTGCGCATACAACTGGAACCAGGCCAGAAGGTACTATTAAACAAATCAAGGGTGAAATTCTTCCCATGGAAGCCAAAATCACGGTGGTGAGGTCCATTTGTGATCACCAAGGTTTTACCAAACAGAGCCGTTGAGATACATGATCCTGACTCCAACAAAACTTTCAAGGTTAAAAACAAGCGTGTTAAGCACTACTGGGGAGAATCTTTTGAGCGACAAAAAGAAAGTGTCACACTTTCAGATCCAGCCTAACGTTCGAGAAGTCACGTCTAGCTGACGACTTTAAACTTAGCGCTCACAGGGTGGCAACCCATGTAATTTGTGTATATATTGTGATTTGGTGTGATTTCATTTTGTGTGTTTAGTTTTCGCAGGTTAATTCATTTCAGGATGGAAGAAGCTCTCGCAAATCTTCACAAGCAATTTCCTTCTCTCCCTCAAAACTCTCTGATGAAAGTCTACAAAGCTCGCTTGGAACGAATGAGACTACTGATGATCCATGATATTCCTAATGACATTCGTTGGGTAATCGAAGCACGGGTCCGATTAGCAGGTGAGTATTCTGAATCCTGTAATTCTTATTTACCCGGTTTTGGAAAAAGCACTTATGTAAAGAAACATAGAGCTAAGCAAATGTGAGTTTGTTACAAATGTGCACGCTAGAATTTCAAGACTCGTTGTCGTTCTTTAGGAATGGTGTCTGATAATCGCGAAGACAAAATTAAATTCATTAGGGATGGCTTGAGTAAGGAGTCTTTAGATGATATATCTTCGACTCTTGAGACACATCCCAGTGGATATGTTCATATAGCCATTCGCAAATTACATACACAATTCCAAAAAGAAATACAACAGTTAAGTCTCGGGAGTCTGACTCAAAAAGATCCTGTTTGCCAATTTATAAGAAAATTGGATGGGAAGCTTGTCCTTGACGCATAGACGTCAATCAAGCCGCTACTTTTCTTGTACATATTAAATCTCTTTGTCTTTTCGTAATAATTGTAATTTGTTTTGTTGTTTTCTTTTATTTTCTCTGACATGATCCATACCTTTTTGACTATCATGATTTATTTTACTATTTTGCTACTAATCTTCCTTTGGAAGATACTTGTGCTATTATTACTCACCCTTTTCAGGTTTTATAAATTCAACTCATCATTGCACTTTTGAAGACATCCAGAGTAAAACATGGAAGCCACTTCAAGAAGACGAGTTGAAAACATCTGTGTGTTTTGCGGTACTAGTGTTGGAGTTAAACCACAATACGTAGAGGCAGCACAGAATTGGGTCGAGTCTTAGCTGCAAGGAATATGCACTTAGTATATGGCGGAGGCAATCTTGGACTAATGGGGATCGTTTCAAAGGCTGTACAGGAAGGAGGCAGTCAAGTTTTGGGAATCATCCCAAAACCCTTGGCGGAGGAAAATCTTATTGGACCATCAAACGGAGAATAACTAATCGTGCCAGGTATGTCTGAACGACTGGTAGAAATGATTAACCGTGCTGATGCTTTTATTGCTTTGCCAGGTGGCTTGGGTACATTGGTGTTTACAGTGTTATCTTGGGCGAACCTGAACATACACCAGAAATCGCTTGGACTGTACAACGTTGAAGGATTTTATGATTTTCTTTGTGTGTTTCTTGATGATGCCCGGAGAAATGGGTTCGTGTCAAAACCTTTAAAAGAACTCCTCTTCACTGCCAGAACTGCTCCGGATCTAATTGACCAAATCTTAGCCTATGAACCACAAATTGACCCTATCCTTTCAAAGATAAATTGGTCCGAGGACGATCGTGGTAAGAGGCGTAGGATTAATCTGGATCTTAACCTTTAATTTTTCGTGTAGAATTTCAGCTAACCAGGTACTATCTTCTAAACTCTTCTTATACTTTTTAAGACATTGGGGACAATGTCTCATTTAGGTTTGGGGGAGGGAATTAGTTGATTAGTATATTATTTTTAGTTGTGTGTTTTTTTTATTTTAGTCCAAAATTTTTCGAAAAATTACAAAAATTACAAAAATATTTTGCGTTTTTGTTTTTATTTTGACTAAAAATGTGAAATTGGTAAGAGATAGATGAGTAAGGAGTTTCCACTCCTGAGATGTATCTCAAACCTAATTCGGAACAAGTTAATTTTTGTTTATTTCCTTTTGAATTATTTAATTTGTAAATTCTCCATAAAATTGATTAAAATGGATCTGCATATACTCAGTTGACAAGTATTATCAGCATACATGGTAATATACAAACATGAGCTGTAATTAGAAAGTTTGAAATATTCAGTGCTTAGTTTAATTGGAGGAAGCATCTATAAAAAGCGATGGAGTAAAAAAAAAACGTCTGAGGTCTGAGTTATTAAGTCTGTAAGGGTGTTTTAACACCTAGTGCCCTAAAGCCAACTGGTTTGGGAGTCACTGGCCCAAAGCTCGCTACATGGATCAAGGATGTTGCAAAAATATATATATCTGAAGTCTGAGTAATTAAGTCTGTAGGGGTGTCTAAACACCCGATACCCTAAATCCAACTGGTTTGGGAGCCACCGACCCAACACTCGCTACATAGATGGAAGATATTGTATATAAATAAATAAAAAATCAAAAATCAAAGAAAAAAATCAGAAAAATCAGAAAAATTATTCCATTGCTGCAAAAAGGTGTGAATTCTGATAAAACTTTAGGACAAAAATATTACTCTCTTATCAACTGCACTTGTGACTGTTGTGGGCAAAAATGAGTTGATTAATATTTTGTCGGTTGTGCATATGATGAATGGTAAATATAATCGGAGAATTTACTTATTCAGTAATTTAGAAAGAAAGAAAACAACTAGTAACTTGGAGTAGAAGTTTCACCTGATTAGTCACTAACTTATTATTCTCTTTTCTCTTGTCTTTTTGCTTTTGTGTGCAATAATTTTATTATCTTTTTACTTTTTTAAAACGTTTGTGGGTATCGTTGCTGTAAGCCCTAACGAGACTATAACTCGTCCACTAGGGAAACCTAGGGGTTTAAAGGCTTGTTGCATATGCTAAATGCAACTGTGATCCCTACGAAAGTGGCTTAGTTTAATTTTAATTGTTTCTTGTATTTTATTTTTTTGTTTTGCTCGAGGACTAGCAAAATGTTACCGCCCATTTTACTTAATATTTTATCTAGTTTCTCGGGTTTGATGAACGTTTTAATGTGTTTTAGTTTATTTTGCAGATAAAATAATATTGGGACATAATGAAATCATTTAGGACGAAATGTGGGTCAAATAAGAGCAAAAATTGGACTTGACATATTAATTTTGGAGATTGAAAACTTGAAAGGGCGTTTTAACGAAGTGCAGTTTTGGAAATTCCAATTTTGCGCATATGTCGTATTTTGGGATAACTTTTTACTCCAATATCGGATTGAGCTGATTCAAGTTTCAGATTAAAGAAGACGCAAAGATCTACAACTTTGAAAGACAAAATAATTTCTAATTCTGACGATTTCATGCCCGAAATCGATGAACCATCCAGAAGTGTGTTGTGTGTAATTATTAAAGTCATTTTCAATCATTTTCAAAGCAAAAAATATATATTAATAAATAATAATAATAATTATCAAATCACCACCAAACATGATAAGCAATTAGTGGAGCAATTAATAATGGATTTGGTGGAGCAATTAGTGGAGCAAATAATAATGGATTTGGTTGATGTTTTGATGGAGGCAAAATTTTGCCTATAAATACCAAGCCATTTCATTTGTAATTTCATACTTTCTTCTAAGGAATTCCTTAAGAATACTAAGAAGATTGTATCTTGTTTGTTTATTTACAGCTTTCAGTAATTAATTTCCGCTTTCGCACTTTCTTTTCTTTACTTTTCAGTTTTTACTTTCCGCAATTTACTTTTACGCACAATACTTTTCTTTCTTTAATTTTCAGTTATTACTTTTCAGTAATGAGGAGGTAACTCCCCTTTGCTGCGGTAAAAGGTAAAACTTTTATTACTAATATTTAGATTAATCTCTCTTAATTATAATATATAAACTAGTTAAAACCTGACTTAACGAGGATACCGCCATATTGGTCGGTTGGTAATTATTTAAATTGGTTTTAACCTGACTAAACTGGATACCGGCTGATTGGTCGGTTGGTAATTAATTATTAATTTGACTTAATCTGGATACCGCCTATATGGCTGGTTGGTAATTATCATGCATAGTTAATATATTATATTAAGTGAGATATCTAAAATAGAAGTAATAAAATTGGATCCTTTTACCTCAGAATTTCCTTTTATTGTACTTTTACTTTATTTACTTTTCAGTAATTTACTTTCAGCATTTACTTTTCAGTAATTTACTTTCAGCATTTACTTTCCGTCATTTACTTTTCAGCAATTTACTTTTCAGCATTTTACTTTATGTCTTTAATTTTATTTAAGTTTTTACTAGCTCTAGTTATGTATCGTAACTAAGTTAGTTATCTGGGATTGTGATGAATTCTATTATCACCGGTTTATAATGGGTTATTTTAAAATTTGGGTAATTTAAAGTTTACTTATTAAGTCTTAAGCTTAATGCGTCTTGTTAATTGGCCACTAATAAGATTGATCTGGTAAATCTAAAATAAACATGACAAAGGAATTTTAGGTTTCAGCCTTAGACTTAATAGCCCACGATCTTCCTTGATGATAGATAACCCTTTAATAGATTTCCTTACAGGATAGACATATACCTGTCGGGCGGGGTTAGCCATAATTGGAACTTAAACTTAATGAATCCAGATAATTTGGTTGACATAGACATATGGTTCAATTGGGTTAAACTGAGTATTTGCGTCTGACAATCGACAGAGGCTTTTGCATAATTTCGTGTTCCAGGTTAATAAACCGATTTATTACACAAACGTGAAATAACCACTTCATCTTTTAAAAGATATTAGAAAGATTTACAACCCTAGATAGTTCTTAATATTGAATTTTCTTAAACCTAACTTCGTGCAATTTTATTTACTTGTTTTTAAATTTAAAATCTTAACCATTTCAAATCAATCAATCAACCTGTTAGATACTAGTAATCATTTGACTTCATAAAATTAATAGATTAGGTTTTAAGTCCTCGTGGGATCGATACTTTTTATACTACTTGAACGATATGTGCGCTTGCGTTATACGCGTGTGATTACGCACCGGTCAGCTTCCCAAAGATTCACCGATGACATTTGACTCGAACGGAATTAATCTGGGATTAATTATGAGAGAGAAAATTAATCTGGGATCAATTACAGTAATAATTAATCTCGGCTTAATTTTTAGAGAGAAAATTAATCTGGGATTAATTACGTCAAGAATTAATCTGGGATTAATTCATGTTGAAGAGAGAACGCGATTAATTTGGAGTTAATCGGCAAAATAAATTTAATAGTTAAATTGGATTTTACTATTTAATTTATTTGGGTAAAAATAATATATCGGATATATTAATTGAAATTGGATTCAATACGGAATTAAAATTGGATTTTAATTCAAGCGAACGAATTAGTTTGGAATTAATTCGTAAGCGACTTTCGTAATAATTTTGCTTGGTATTATTATTTAATTAAATTAGATTTAATTAAGTCGCGATGGAAAATTCGTTTAATCGGATTAAACGAAACCGGGCCCAAAGTGTATTGTGTAAGCCAACTTAAATTTGAAATTTAGAATTAGGTGGGACCTATCAACTTACATCACATGTCACTCTTGTGATGGAAGT
>SKCR01008458.1:0-51870 GCA_019454045.1 Zanthoxylum bungeanum | reverse complement strand
CACTTCCGTCGTTGTATTCACTTATGATTCATGCTTGAGTTTTGATCTTGGGACCTCGAGAAACTCCTTCACTTCTCTCTCTCATGCCCAAACCAGTGGGTTTTTTCTTCTGTTTTTGCCGAGCAGTGAAGGAACCAAAGAGTGGGGTTTTGTGGCAAAATCTGAAGTGCTTGCACACTTACGAGACATGCGAAGGTGATAGGGAAGTCCACCCATGAGCCGAGAACCGTTCGACGAAGCTTGGAGATTGACGAATGAACCATACGAAAGCCAAAACAGTGAGCATGGACTGCTACTGCCATGACAGTGAAGATGGGCAGAAAATCAGATTTTGTTCGCCTCCGCGTCGCTCAACCGATCGATGTGAGTATTCCGTAACTTCTTCGATTTGTATCCGTACATATTTCATGCTTATTATCAATCTTGAGACCTTAATAGAAACCAAAACATAAAGTATGATAATGAAATTGAAGGATCTTCATAGATCTTAATAGATCTTAGAAGTACAAATTGCAATAATAACTCTTGGAGAGTTAATGACAATTCTCAATGAGAAAAGCCAAAGTTTGCAATAAGGCAAGTAGCGCAAGGCGCACTTTACTTCGATATTCTAGAAACCCCGAGGCTTGGCCAAAGGCTTCGGGAGTATGGAAAAGGGCAAAGGCAAAATCATTATAATCTTCTGGGAAGATAAAGGACATATCCCAAAATATCTGCCTAAAATGTGGCAAACGGATCGCGGAAGCGTGACTGCCATTTGGACAAAGCAGACATGAAGGAATTGAAGACGAGCAAGGCTCTGATTTCAAATATGTTTGTCATAAATATGTTCACTACTAGTATTGAAATTGGATTTTAAATACTTAGTGTGATACATAAAAAATGAACTGATATACAGAATCTGCTATGAGCAGGATACTGACTTCAGTTGAGATTTATCTGCGAATAGGAAACGGGATGAAAGTCAATGTTTTAACCGTAGATACCTAAGTTTAGGAACTAACCTTCGGGTATGTACTTAAATTAGGAAACTGTTATAATGTAACTAGTTTGACTAGAGACATTATCTCTATATCAGTGTTTAACCCGCTGCGGGTGAACCTTTATATTCTAGAACACTAAAGTGTTTTATTATATAAAGATGATATTGAGATAAACACATTAGATGTGAATAACAGAATTTATATTTTGAATATAAATAAAATCTCAAACATATAACATGACAAACAAATAGCTCAAACTGATTTGATCAGATGAAACAAATTATGGCATTGTTGTCAGGGACACAATTTAAACAAGACTCGTATATCCAAACTTTCGAAGAGTGGGTATTAGGACTAATTTGATCTTATTCAAACAAAGTCTACGAATCTAGTTTATTGGGGAAAGTGCCTAAAACACCTTTACTTAGTAAAAGTGTAAATGCCACTGATCAGTTAGCCCTAGTTCATAGTGAAGCAAGTGGGCCCATGTCTAGCTAGGCTAGATGTGGATATGAATATTTTGTTACCTTTACGGATGTGGCATCGCGTTATGGTTATGTGTTTCTTTTAAAACACAAATCAGAAACTTTTAGAGTTTTCGACATGAAATAGACAAATAGATCGGCTAAAGTATTAAACCGTCACGGTAAGACCGTAATGGAAAATACTTAAGTAATAAGTTTCTAATATACTTGAAAGAGTATAGTATTCTTTCAAAGAGGACTCCTCCCGGAACACGTCATTTTGATAGTGTGTCCGAACCGATAATCGAATTTTATTGGACATGATAAGGTTAATTATGAGTCGCTCTGAGCTACCATTTCCTTCAACGGATAAATCGAATTTTGTTGGACATGATAAGGTTAACAGTGCTAAACTTATTTTGAATAAGGTTCCATAAAAATCTGTTTGACAGACTTCATATTAGATATGAACGGGAGAGAAACCGGGTTTCAAATTCCTGAAGATTTGGGTATGCTAGGCATATGTTTGGATGATACCAAACTAGAACCCAAATTGGATAAGTGCCAATTGTATGTTATCCTAGGGATACCTAAGTATAGTATTTATACATCTCACAAGAGAACAATTTTAATTGTTGTTCACCATGCGATTTTCCTAATAGGAATACCGATATGCAGTGGTAAGTGGCAGGATAGTAAAACTCGATGAAAATCAGAGTAATACTGTTCCAGGCACCTATTCCTAATGGAACACAAATAGTTCATCAAGGATGAAACTATACCAGTAATCTTTCTATACACAAGAACCACGTAATTCAGAGAGAGTCAGAAAAACAACCCAGGGTATGGATTTCTGATCTCACCTCATAAAGATGTCTATCTTATTGAGGTATACCAACTTACTACGTATGAGGAAGTGATACAAGGTATCAAATCCCTATTATGGCAAAGTGCCATGAATCCGAAATGGATTCCATGTAAATTAAACAAGTTTGGATACTAGTTGATGTACCGCAAGGCATCATGCCTATTGGTACTATATAAGTCTTCCAGGAGGACATAAATGGAAGGCAACATACCAACGTATAAAGCTAGGCTTTTAGCGGAAAGGTATCATTATCAACATTGTGTTGATTATGATTCAACCTTTTACCTGTTGCCACAGTAAATCCATTTGGATAATGTTTGCTAAAGCTGCATGTTTCATTTATGAAATATGACAGCTGAACGGGAAAATCGCTTTCCTGGGAAGGAAACCTTTCTGAGGATGTTTACAACATCCTGACGGTTTTGTCGTTGCAAAACTAGGAAACGAGGTTTGCAAACGGTTTTGTCGTTGTAAAACTAGGAAATGAGGTTTGCGGGTTATTCGATCCATGTTTGGATTGAAGCAAGCAATAGGTTCTAGGAATTATCGTTTTGATATAATCATAATAGTTTAGGATTTAATTCAAAACGAAATGATTCTTATGTATATAAGGAGGTTAGTGGGAGCGCACTGACAATAAATGTCCTATAAATAATGATAATATATATCATTTCTTGGAAATGATATTCCCATAAAATAATCGGTGAAAGCTTGGCTTTCATGAAAACTCTCCGAGAAATCGTACATTGAAAAATGTACGCGATCTGGTGTCTCATACGCTTTGAGCATATGGATTCACAAACAGGCCAATCCAAGTGATAGTCACTGGATTGATGTTAAGAACATCCGTTAGTATCTTAGAGAACTAAGGATGTTGTCTTAGTCTATGGAGAATGAGATCTTGAAATGACTGGGATCACTGCTGCAAGTTTCCTAACCGATAAAAATGAATATAAGTCGCAAATTGTACTATACAGTTTGAATAACGAAACAGTGAGCTGGAAATCTTCCAAGCAAGATACTGTTACCAAATAAACAACAAATGCGGGTTATTGCTGCAGCTGAGGCAGCAATAGAAGCCTTCTGGGTCGATTATAAATCCTAATTGGATTAGGAATAGTTCTGTTAGCAACTGAGCTAGGCTTCAGCGTAGGCTAAAGAATTAATGGTCTCATCAACGATCCAAATACATACTTCAATATTCATCTGATTCTTTCGGATCATACATCGTAGCGATGTGATGATCGAATAAATCGCATCAGATAATAATCATACAAATCCGCTGACGAAAGCATTTTCTCAGCAATTTGAGCCAACCGTACATAGTTCGGGTGTAAGACACTCGAGTGACTGGATATTGGCCAAGTGGGAGATTGTTAGGTAATTATGACCCATAGCGTCACTATTTGTATAGATCATAGTGTTGTTGTACAAATTAACTATGTGACAAAGGATATTGCTCTCTATCATTGTGATTAGATCACCTAGATGTATAAATGATAGGAGGTCCCTATGATTAGTTCCTAGATTGAGATTGATATGAGACAGTATCAGTCCACGAAGGATTAATCATTAAACATCCCTAGTCAGAGTATTATCGAATCGGACATCAATAAATACGTAAAAGACTAGTATTACACTTGTGCATGTTGTGAGGGCACAATGGCATAGTTCTCATATAATTGGGTATAGGGTACTCATGCAAGTGTAATATGAGGTTGTGTTTTACCGATAGTATGGGAAACAGCTTCGCTCTGGATAGACCCCATCGAAATTCCATTGGTAGTATGACTACGTGTCTATGGATGTCCAAAATCAGGGTAGGTGTATTTGGTCTTAACCTGAGACTTGCACCGCTAATACTTGCGACAATTAATATACTTTGGTTTTGGTCGTCCAGGGCTTTAACAGGTTCTGTGTACGCCTCTGCTGGGTATATTGAGAATCGTAGTGTGTTGGGCTAACAGAACTATTCCTAATCTAATTAGGATTTATAATCGACCCAGAAGGCTTCTATTGCTGCCTCAGCTGCAGCAATAACCCCCATTTGTTTTTTATTCGGTAACAGTATCTTGCTTGGAAGATTTCCAGCTCACTGTTCTGTTATTCAAACTGTATAGTACCATTTTGTGACTTATAGTCGTTTTTATCGGTTAGGAAACTTGCTACAGTGATCCCAGTCACTTCAAGTGCTCCATCTCCATAGTTTAAGACAACATCCTTAGTTCTCTAAGATACTAAAGGATGTTCTTAACATTAATCTAGTGACTATGACTTGGATTGGCCTGATTGTGAATCCATATGCTCAAAGCGTATGAGACACCAGGTCACGTATATTATTCAATATACGGTTTCTCGGAGAGTTTTAACAACCTTTAGATCTGTCCCAATAGATCTTTATTCCTAGAATAAAGACTGTTTCTCCCAAGAATTTCTACGGAGAATTTTCATGAAAGCCAAGCTTTCACCGATTGTATTATGGGAATATCATTTCTAAGAAATGACATGTCATCATTATTTATAGGACATTATTATCAGTGCGCTCCCACTAACCTTCTTATATACACAAGAATCATTTAGTTTTGAATTAAATCATAAACTTTTATGATTATATCAAAACGATAATTCCAAGAACCTAATGCTTGCTTCAATCCAAACATGGATCGAATAAATTGCAAACCTTGTTTGCTAGTTTTGGTACGACAAAATCGTCAAGATGCTGTAAACATCCTCCAAAAGGTTCCCTTTAAGGAAATCGATTTTGACGTTCAGCTGCCATATTTCTTAAATGAAATATGCAGCATTAGCAAGCATTATCCAAATGGATTTACCGTGGCAACAGGTAAAAGGTTGAATCGAAATCAACATAATGTTGGTAACAATACCTTTCCGTTAAAAGCCTAGTTTTATTCGTTGGTATGTTGCCATCCATGTATGTCTTCCTTGAAGATTTATATTATACCAATAGGCACAATGTTCACTGGTCTACCAGCAAGTAACTCCTCAAGTAACACTTTACTTCGAGGTTTGAATTCTTTCATATAATCCTCCTCAAGAAATGTAGCATTTGTCGATACAAATACTTTATTATCTTCTGGATTTATAAAGAATCCACCCCTAGTTTCCTTAGGATAGCTTACAAATAGGCACACATGTGAACGTGGTTCCAACTTAGTAGTCTTTTTTTTAGCACATGTGTTGGACACCCCCATATGCGGAAATGTCACAAACTAGCTTTACGACCACTTCAAAACTCTAATGGAGTCTTAGGAATAGACTTGGAAGGAACTACATTCAGGATATACATTGTTGTTTCCAATACATATCCCCAGAATGAACTAGGTAGAGTGCTATAACTAAACATTGATCTCATCATGTCTAGTAGGGTTTGATTTCTCCTTTCTGCAACACTGTTTTGTTGTGGTGTTCCAGGTGCTGTGAGCTGTGAAACAATTCCATGCTCAACTAATAATTCCTCGAAATCTTTATCAAGGTATTCACCTCCACGATCTGATCGTAGAATTTTGATGCTTTTACCTAACTGGTTCTCAACCTCAGCACGATATTCTTTGAACTTTTCAATTGTATCTGACTTATGCTGCATTAGATAAACATACCCATATCTAGAATAATCGTCAATGAAATTGACGAAGTATTCATAACCACCTCGTGCCTTTACATTCATCGGTCCGCAAACATCCGAATGTATTAGCTCGAGTGGTTCTTTGGCTCTTATCCCTTTTCCAGTAAAAGGTCTCTTAGTCATTTTACCTTCTAAACAGGATTCACAGACAGGTAAAGTACGAGTTTTAACTGATTTAAAATTCCGTTCTTAATTAGTCTATCTATCCGGTCAAGGTTAATGTGATCAAGTCTAAGGTGCCATAAATAGGTATCATCATGAGAAATCTTTTGCCGTTTTGTTTTAGATCTTTCAATCTTAAACATTTCAGTATTAAGCAGTGAATCATGCATTAACGGTCTTAATACATATAGATTATTTTCAGAGTTTCCTGTGCATATATTTAATCCATTTCTACTAATAAAACTGACTTATTATTAAACGAAATAGAAAAACCATGTTCCATAAGTTTTGTAACAGAAATCAAATTCCTGCGAAAACCAAGAATATATAGCACACCATTTAAACATAAATAACTATTATTAAAGTTTAACTTGGAATCTCCCACTACTTTTGCTGAAACAGCATCCCCTGTCCCAACTCTAATGGTGAAGCTACATTCAGAAAGGTCCCTCCATAAGTCAAGTAGCTGCAAAGAACAACAAACATGGTTAGTGGCACCAGAATCAACAATCCATATGGATTTATCATCCTCCACCAAAAGAGACTCAATGACAAGTAAATTATATTTACCTGTGTTTTTCTTCTCTTTAAGCTCGGCAAGGTATTTCGGACAATTCCTTTTCCAATGCCCTTGTTGTTCACAATGGAAACATTTTCCTTTGGCATTGGTTCCTTTGGAGCTTTTGTTGTTCTTCTTTTTCATTGGTTTTGCCTTTGCCTTCCAATTGCCTTTCTTCTTCTTCTTTGCAGATTTAGAAGATTCAGCAACATTTGCCTCAGCATTGGTCTTACGAGGACCGTTCATAACGTTCTCGTAATTGGTTAGCTCATTTAGCAGTTCAGTCAACGTAAAAGTCAATTTATTCGTAGAACAATTGCTTTTAAACTGCAGGAAACTCTTCGGAAGGGTTTCTATGATCATTGTCACCTGGCTTTGCACATTGATACGTGCTCCATGGGTTTCAGCCATATTAAGATGAGCCATCATCCTTAACACATGGTCTCAGACTGATTTGCCTTCATTCATTCTAGCGGTCAATACAGAGGCAATTGCCTCATGTTTTTTTGCCGGTCTGAAGGTTGCCCAAACATGTTCTGTAATGACTGCATAATCAATGATTCTGTCGCTATAGGCTGATGCTGTGCAGCAAGAACCTCAGATATGGATGCTATCAAATAGCTATGGGCTTTCTCATCAGCTTTAATCCAATTAATATAGGCATTACGTGCAGTCTGCCAGCATTAGGTGCTGGCTCAGGAGGACATTCCTCCATTAGGACAAATTTAAGGTCTTCGCAGACCAAGATAGCATTCATGTCACTTTTCCATTTAACATAATTATCCCCGTTAATTTTTCTTGTTGTTTGATTATTGAGATTATTGCAGATGCCATGGCTGAAAAATAATAAACGCTCATTCAATCATTCATTCATCGCATATTGAAATTGTCAAACATTTAGGCATAAAATTAAACATGATGCATGATCAATGTATAATGAATTGGAAACCTAAAAGAATTACTATGCCACGGTTATCTATCATCCCACAAATAAGTGCCGCCGTAGGGTAGGTCAAGTATTCGCATGATAGATTGAAACATTCTCAATTGATTAATATATCTGAAATAACTCTTATTCATATATTAATCAACTACCGTTATTTTGATCAAGGATGCTAATTAACAAATTAACCATTCCTTTGTGAGTGTGACCCATTATTTCGAACCCTTGGACTTAACTAGTGAAGTGCCGCCGTAGGGTAGGTCAAATCACCAAATACATCTAGAGTCCCTATCCTTTCGGAATCCAAACCTGATATTGACCCAATAAGGACACTATCCGTAGGGGGACAGGAACAAAGCTGCCACAGGCGCCTATTGAATCTCACGTTTTTGGATAACAATGGAGATCGTGGGATATTAGTGGTATACCCCTCTCCCACTCACTATTTGAAGTTTAAGGTTTCTATCTCACTAGCTTCTAATGTATTAAGATTATGCTCGGCTAAAACATATCTTTATAATACTAGTGGATTATTAGTGATCTAACCAATTTTAACACTTAAAATTTTATTCACTAATAATTATTAGTCTCTACTAATCATTAACTTAATTAAACTAATTTAATCAAGTTTGCTTAAGTGATCTAATCAATTTTAACAATTTAAAAATTAGTTCACTTATAGGTTTTTAAATTTTAGAATTCAACTAATGGACTATATGTCATTAAACCATTTAATAGATAAAAGTACGTTATTTACTCCAAAGGTACGTGGAATTGTATCCCGAGTGCAAACCAAATTACCGTCCATTCGGAAGCGGCTATGGAATTTGTATCCGGGTTTCCATCCGATATACCAAGGAAAATAATGTACTCATAATGTCCATTTGTTCTTAAACTTGAATTCCTAATTTTTAAACCTTTAAACCAATTAATCTTATTAATTCATTTACATGCATCTTATATTCTAATTTAACTATTAAATTTACATAAAATCATATTTTATGACTTGAATATCATGCATGTCTACATGTTATGGCATGTGAAAATGCAAGAGTAGGCACCCTAGGCTATATGGCATGTTAATAAATAATTTAAAACACATATTTATGCCCAGGTCTGGGCTGAAAACGTTTGAGTTTCGTTTTACGGACGTTCGAACGACATCCAGGCTGTAGCAAAACGTTTGAGTTTCGTTTGACTGGAGTTCGAACGAAATCGGTCTGGTGTCAAAACACTAGAACTTCATTTACTCCGTCGGGAGCTTCCGGAGTCTGTTTTGGTCCCCGTTTTTTTCTACGGACTCGTAACGGAATGAAGTTTCACATACATACATAAATTGTGTTAACTGGGCTCTTATTTTTTTTAAAAAAAATATACTAATCTAATTAGTACAATAAATCCAAGGCATCCCTTGGCCTTCAAATCTTGCTCCATGGTATGTTGAGTTCTTCACGGCATCGGCTCCTCCAAGTTACAAATTGAACTTATTACAAAGGAAATGAACTTACAACACTTGAAAGAATATGACCTTATGGTCTTACATTCCCAAAACAAAAATAAGAGCCGGAAAAAATTAACGATCAACGCAATACATTCATCACATGAATCAAAGTAAACATTCATCACATTGCACTACGATAGGTCAATGGATCATCTATACCATCACAAGATGCAATAACTTGCACCTCACCGTTTCCTAGATAGCGTTCAGGTTGTCTTACAACCCTCCCACTGCGTCTAGATGGCATGGTATTCTGATAAACTTGCATCTGACTTTCAGATGCTGAAGGTGTTATGTCTTTGTCAACATTTGACAATGGTTCACTGGTCTACCAGCAAGTAACTCCTCAAGTAACACTTTACTTCGAGGTTTGAATTCTTTCATATAATCCTCCTCAAGAAATGTAGCATTTTTCGATACAAATACTTTATTATCTTCTGGATTATAAAAGAATCCACCCCTAGTTTCCTTATGATAGCCTACAAATAGGTACACATTAACGTGGTACCAACTTAGTAGTCTTGTTCTTTAGCACATGTGCTGGACACCCCCATATGCGGAAATGTCACAAACTAGCTTTACGACCACTCCACAACTCTAAGGGGGTCTTAGAATAGACTTGGAAGGAACTACATTCAGGATATACATTGTTGTTTCCAATGCATATCCCCAGAATGAACTAGGTAGAGTGCTATAACTAAACATTGATCTCATCATGTCTAGTAGGGTTTGATTTCTCCTTTCTGCAACACCGTTTTGTTGTGGTGTTCTAGGTGCTGTGAGCTGTGAAACAATTCCATGCTCAACTAATAATTCCTCCCACTCACTATTTGAAGTTTATGGTTTCTATCTCACTTGTTTCTAATGTATTAAGATATGCTCGGCTAAAACATATCTTTATAAATACTAGTGGATTATTAGTGATCTAACCAATTTTAACACTTAAAATTTTATTCACTAATACTTATTAGTCTCTACTAATCATTAACTTAATTAAACTAATTTAATCAAGTTTGCTTAAGTGATCTAATCAATTTTAACAATTTAAAAATTAGTTCAGTTATAGGTTTTTAAAATTTTAGAATTCAACTAATGGACTATATGTCATTAAACCATTTAATAGATAAAAGTACGTTATTTACTCCAAAGGTACGTGGAATTGTATCCCGAGTGCAAACCAAATTACCGTCCATTCGGAAGCGGCTATGGAATTTATATCCGGGTTTCCATCCGATATACCAAGGAAAATATGTACTCATAATGTCCATTTGTTCTTAAACTTGAATTCCTAATTTTTAAACCTTTAAACCAATTAATCTTATTAATTCGTTTGCATGCATCTTATATTCTAATTTAACTTTTAAATTTACATAAAATCATATTTTATGACTTGAATATCATGCATGTCTACATAATAAACAATTTAAAACACATATTTATACCCAGGTCTGGGCTGAAAATGTTTGAGTTTCGCTTGACAGGCGTTCGAACGAAATCCAGGCAGTAGCAAAACGTTTGAGTTTCGTTTGACTGGAGTTCGAACGAAATCGGTCTGGTGTCAAAACACTAGAACTTCATTTACTCCGTTCGGGAGCTTCCGGAGTCTGTTTTGGTCCCCGTTTTTTTCTACGGACTCGTAACGGAATGAAGTTTCACATACATACATAAATTGCATTAACCGAGCTCTAATTTTTTTTAAAAAAATATACTAATCTAATTAGTACAATAAATCCAAGGCATCCCTTGGCCTTCAAATCTTACTCCATGGTATGTTGAGTTCTTCACGGCATCCGCTCCTCCAAGTTACAAATTGACCTTATTACAAAGGAAATGAACTTACAATACTTGAAAGAACATGACCTTATGGTCTTACATTCCCAAAACAAAAATAAGAGCCGGAAAAAATTAACGATCAACGCAATACATTCATCACATGAATCAAAGTAAACATTCATCACATTGCACTACGATAGGTCAATGGATCATCTATACCATCACAAGATGCAATAACTTGCACCTCACCGTTTCCTAGATAGCGTTCAGGTTTGTCTACAACCCTCCCACTGCGTCTAGATGGCATGGTATTCTGATAAACTTGCATCTGACTTTCAGATGCTGAAGGTGTTATGTCTTTGTCAACATTTGACAATGGTTCACTGGTCTACCAGCAAGTAACTCCTCAAGTAACACTTTACTCGAGGTTTGAATTCTTTCATATAATCCTCCTCAAGAATGTAGCATTTTTCGATACAATACTTTATTATCTTCTGGATTATAAAAGAATCCACCCCTAGTTTCCTTATGATAGCCTACAAATAGGTACACATGTGAACGTGGTACCAACTTAGTAGTCTTGTTCTTTAGCACATGTGCTGGACACCCCCATATGCGGAAATGTCACAAACTAGCTTTAAGACCACTCCACAACTCTAAGGGAGTCTTAGGAATAGACTTGGAAGGAACTACATTCAGGATATACATTGTTGTTTCCAATGCATATCCCCAGAATGAACTAGGTAGAGTGCTATAACTAAACATTGATCTCATCATGTCTAGTATGGTTTGATTTCTCCTTTCTGCAACACCGTTTTGTTGTGGTGTTCTAGGTGCTGTGAGCTGTGAAACAATTCCATGCTCAACTAATAATTCCTCTCTCACTCACTATTTGAAGTTTAAGGTTTCTATCTCACTAGTTTCTAATGTATTAAGATTATGCTCGGCTAAAACATATCTTTATAAATACTAGTGGATTATTAGTGATCTAACCAATTTTAACACTTAAAATTTTATTCACTAATACTTATTAGTCTCTACTAATCATTAACTTAATTAAACTAATTTAATCAAGTTTGCTTAAGTGATCTAATCAATTTTAACAATTTAAAAATTAGTTCACTTATAGGTTTTTAAAATTTTAGAATTCAACTAATGGACTATATGTCATTAAACCATTTAATAGATAAAAGTACGTTATTTACTCCAAAGGTACGTGGAATTGTATCCCGAGTGCAAACCAAATTACCATCCATTCGGAAGCGGCTATGGAATTTATATCCGGGTTTCCATCCGATATACCAAGGAAAATAATGTACTCATAATGTCCATTTGTTCTTAAACTTGAATTCCTAATTTTTAAACCTTTAAACCAATTAATCTTATTAATTCGTTTACATGCATCTTATATTCTAATTTAACTTTTAAATTTACATAAAATCATATTTTATGACTTGAATATCATGCATGTCTACATAATAAACAATTTAAAACACATATTTATGCCCAGGTCTGGGCTGAAAATGTTTGAGTTTCGCTTGACAGGCGTTCGAACGAAATCCAGGCAGTAGCAAAACGTTTGAGTTTCGTTTGACTGGAGTTCGAACGAAATCGGTCTGGTGTCAAAACACTAGAACTTCATTTACTCCGTTCGGGAGCTTCCGGAGTCCGTTTTGGTCCCCGTTTTTTTCTACGGACTCGTAACGGAATGAGTTCAACATACATACATAAATTGCATTAACCGGGCTCTTTTTTTTTAAAAAAAATACTAATCTAATTAGTACAATAAATCCAAGGCATCCCTTGGTCTTCAAATCTTGCTCCATGGTATGTTGAGTTCTTCACGGCATCGGCTCCTCCAAGTTACAAATTGACCTTATTACAAAGGAAATGAACTTACAACACTTGAAAGAACATGACCTTATGGTCTTACATTCCAAACAAAAATAAGAGCCGGAAAAAATTAACGATCAACGCAATACATTCATCACATGAATCAAAGTAAACATTCATCACATGAACATTCAAACCATTCATCTCATGAATCTAATTGTGCCTACTCATCATAACATGCATTCTAATAATCTATATCTCATATAAATTATTAAAACTGAAACTTAAAAGAGAAGTTTAAGAAAACTTTTCAACCTTAAGCTTCGATGCCAATTGTTGGAAACCGTTTCCTCTTTGCGCGCAGAAGTTGCGGATGTGGTGGCACCGGATCTTTAAAATTTTCTCCTGCCTCCTCCTTTGTTGAAGTCGAACCACCAAACTTTTGATGAATTTCCTTTGAGATTCTACACCGTAGAATCAACCACTCAATCTTCCGAGCTATATCTCGAAACTAACAAACCGAAGTGTGGGCTTCACTCACAAAGATCAACCTCTAAACTTTTTAGAGAAGTTGATAATGTTACAAACTCTTTTGGCTTTAGAAAGATGAGATGAAGAAGATCAAGTATCTTGTTCACTTTTTTTTTTCTTTCTAATCTCAACTATTGAGAAATTAGATTTTTCTCTCTACCTTATTCACAACTTTTGTGAATGTTTTTAGCTCTCTCTTGAAATTCCTTTTCCAAAATGCTAAGTTTGTTTTTCACTCGAATTCACCCAACCTTTGAGTGGGAATGGTAGAGAATATAAACTAAAGCCATTCCATCAACATCCACTCAATTTTATCAATTGTAAATGGCCAACACACTTTAGTGGAGTGTCAACCAAATCCATTAGATTATGGAACAAGTTAGGTAATTAGGTCAAAACTAATTAACAAAAACTTGGTGGATGATTTGGCAAACCATTAAGGCTTGTCTTGATAATGCATTTACCATTATCAAATAATGATGTCATAATTATCTCATAATTATGCATTATCAATGATGATGTAATAATTATCTTATAATTATTATTTGATTATCTTATAATCAAAATATTAGAAAATATAATATCAAACTAATTTAATATTATTTTCATTTGTGACAAAATTATTATTAATCATATTAATAATATTCAAATATAATGTGAGCATATTATTAGACAATCTAATTATATTAGGTTTCCTACAGTTAATCGAGCTAGCACGGGGACCAAATGGACCTACGGTTCCGAGCTCCAATAATTCCAAAATATTAATTAAACTCTTTAATTAAATATTACGAATTATTAACTCCGCGTTATTCCACTAAAAACTCGAAGTTGAACTTCTGTTACCGTAGATGGAAATATAAGCCGAACAAACTTCGGTGTCCATCGATATAATCACTACATATGGATATAGCCCTTCACGAATATCTCATAAATATAGCCGGGTCATAAGTCTGTTATACCCCTCTAAATATTTTGTCTCTTAAGCACCATTGATTCTATAATGAACAATTAATTCATAACAATTATGAATATAATACTTTCTATTCGTAATAGGAAAGTTGAGCGCTCAAAATTATTCAAGTCCCGAATCAACTCTTAAAAGAGATATTCTTCTACTTCTCGAAAGAATGGGTGAATTTCATATCTATGTAAAACATTCCCAGCTACATACCAAACCATATCCCCAAAATACGTAGTTATTGGCCGGGACTGCTACACCAACCTCACCATAGTAAATCAAAGGACACAGCCTAACATGCAAGAGTTCGTAGTACACTCAGGATTAAGATTAATCCATATATGACCATCTAGTAGAAAAAATGAATTTCTTGGATTAACGGATATTAAAAGAAAGTCATATTTATCTGAGTCCAGTCCTATATGATCATATCATACAAGGTGTCATCATTCTCATGTCACCAAATGAACGAACCTGGATCAAAGTCGTCATACAAGTATAGAATAGACCGCAGCTATAGATAAACCACAAACAAAGTACCCACTCTGTTTGCTCTCTATGGACAATTTAGATTACTAACTTCAGACTTAAATCCTCTTGTGTATCAAACATACACTAAGTCAAAAGGTACAAAAGTAATCAAGGTAAACAAGACAATTAGACAATATGCAATTTAAATCAAACAACTTTGATCAATGAATAATGCGTTTATAATTATTACAATAATCAATTCCATTTTACAACACATGAGCTCTAGGGCATATAGCCCCAACAGACCTGGGGCTGGAATTGTGTCTGCCCTGTACGAAGCACATATCGGATCTCTTGTAACTGGTCTCTATAATCGGATAAACATGACCTTTTCATTTTATCTCGATAACTGTAGTACATAAGAGAACCAGTACCATATCCTACGTGACCATCATCTCCATATGACTGGAGTAATACTTCCGTCTTGACATCACACCCAACACACTATGATTCTCAATATACCCAGCAGAGGCGTACACAGAACCTGTTAAAGCCCTGGATGACCAAAACCAAAGTATATTGATTGTCTCAAGTATTAGCGGTGCAAGTCTCAGGTTAAGACCAAATACACCTACCCTGATTTCAGACTTCCATAGACACATAGTCATACTACCAATGGAATTCCGAGGGGGTCTATCCAGAGCGAAGCTGTTTCCCGTACCATCGGTAAACACAACCTCATATTACACTTGCATTAGTATCATATACCCAAATATATGAGAACTATACCGTTATGCCCTCACAACGCACACAAGTGTAATACTAGTCTTTTACGCATTATCGATGTCCAATCTCGATAAACTCTGACTATGGATATTTAATGATTTATCCTTCGGGGATTGATACTGTCTCATATCATCTCAATCCAGGAACAAATCATAAGGACCTCCTATCATTTACATATCTTTGTGATCTAATCACAAATGATAAGAGAGCAATCTCCTTTGTCACATAAGTAATTTGTACAACAACATCATGATCTGTACAAATAGTGATGATATGGGTCATAATTGTCCAACAATCTCCCACTTGGCCTATAGCCAGTCACTCGAGTGTCTGACACCCGAATTATGGACGGTTGGCTCAAACTGCTGAGAAAAAGCTTTCGTTAGCGGATTTGCATGATTATCATCGTGGTGATGTATTATCTAAACGAATCAGATGAATTGTCAAAGTATGTATCTGGATCGTTGATGAGACCATTAATTCTTTAGCCTGTTCTGAAGCCTAGCTCAACTGCTAACAGAACTATATCTAATCTAATTAGATTTATTATCGACCCAAATGGCTTATATTGCTGCCTCAACTGCAGCAATAACCCGCATTTGTTGTTTATTCGGTAACAGTAGCTTACTTGGAAGATTTCCAACTCACTGCTCCGTTATTCAAACTTTATAGTACCGTTTGCGACTTATAGTCATTTTTATCGGTTAGGAAACTTGCAACAGTGATCCCAGTCACTTCAAGTTCTCCTTCTCCATAGTATAAGACATCATCCTTAGTTCTCTAAGATACTAAGTATGTTCTTAACATCAATCTAGTGACTATCACATGGATTGGCCTGATTGTGACTCAATATGCTCAAAGCGTATGAGACACCAGGTTGCGTATATTTTTCAATATACGAGTTCTCGGAGAGTTTTAACAACTTTAAATCTATCCCAGTAGATCTTTATTCCTAGAATAAAGGTTGTTTCTCCCAAGAATTCTATGGGGAATTTTTCATGAAAGCCAAGCTTTCACCGATTATTTTATGGGAATATCATTTCCATCAAATGACATATTATCATTATTTTTATAGGACAGCCACTGTCAGTGCGCTCCCACTAACCTCCTTATATACACAAGAATCATTTTCGTTTTGAATTAAATCATAAACTATTATGATTACATAAAAACGATAATTTCAATAACTCAATGCTTGCTTCAATCCAAACATGGATCGAATAACCTGCAAACCTTGTTTGCTAGTTTTAGTACGATAAAACCGTCAGGATGTTGAAAACATCCTCCAAAAGGTTTCCTTTTCAGGAAAGCGATTTTCCCGTTAAGCTGACATATTTCATAAATGAAACATGCAGCGTCAGCAAGCATTATCCAAATGGATTTACCATGACAACAGGCAAAAGGTTGAATCTTAATCGACACAATATTGATAACGATACCTTTCCGCTAAAAACCTAGCTTTATACGTTGGTATGTTGCCATCCATGTATGTCTTCCTTGAAGACTTATATAGTACCAATAGGCACAATGCCTTGCGGTACAACAACTAGTATCCAAACTTGGTTGATATACATGGAATCCATTTCGGATTTATGGCACTTTGCCATAATAGGGAGTCGATACCTTGTATCACTTCCTCACACATAGTCAGTTGGTATTCCTCAAAAGATTGACATCTTTATGAGGTGATATCAGAAACCCATACCCCAGGTTGTTTTCTGACTCTCTCCGACATACGCGGTTCTTGTGTATTCGAAGATTATTGGTATAGTTTCATCATTGATGAACTATTTGTGTTCCATTAAGGAATCGGTGCCTGGAAATGTATTACTCCGATTTTCAACGAGTTTTACTTTCCTCCTACTTACCACTGCATATCGGTATTCCTCTTAGGAAAACCGCATGGCGAGCAACAATTAAATTGTTCTCTTGTGAGTTGTATAAGTACTATAGTTTGGTTTTCCTAGGATAACCTACAATTGGCACTTATCCGATTTGGGTTTTAGTTTGGTATCATCCAAACATATGCCTAGCATTCCCAAATCATCAGGAATGAGAAACCGGTTTCTTTCCTGTTCATATCTAATATGAATTCTGTCAAACAGATTTTTATGGAACTTTATTCTAAATAAGTTTTGCACTGTTTATACGTATCTGTTGAAGGAAATGGTAGCTCAGAGTGACTCATGATTAACCTTATCATGTCCAACAAAATTCGGTTACTCTGTTCGGACACACCGTTAAATTGACGCGTTCCGGGAGGAGTCCTCATTGAAAGAATACTATACTCTTTCAAGTATATTAGAAACTTATTGCTTAAGTATTTTCATTACGGTCTTACCGTGATGGTTTAATACTTTAGCCGATCTGTTTGTCTATTTCGTGTCGAAACTATAAAAGTTTCTGACTTGTGTTTCAAATGAAACACATAACCATAACGTGATGCCACATCCGTAAAGGTCACGAAATATTCATATCCACCTCTAGCCTATCTTGACATGGGCCCACTTGCTTCACTATGAACTAGGGCTAACAGGTCGGTGGCATTTGCACTTTTACCAAGTAAATGTGTTATAGGAACTTTGCCTTATAAACTAGATTTGTAGACTTTATTTGAATGGAATCAAATTTGTCCTAGTACCCACTATTCGAAAGTGTGGATATACGAGTCTTGTTTAATTGTGTCCTAGACAAAAATGCCACAATATGTTTCTTCTGATCAAATAATTTTTGAGCTATTTGTTTGTCATGTTATATGTTTGAGATTTATTTATATTCAAAATATAAATAATATTATTCACATCTAATGTGTTTATCTCAATATCAACTTTATATAATAAAACACTTTAGTGTTCTAGAATATAAAGATTCATCCGCAACGGATTAAACACTGATATAGAGATAATGTTTCTAGTCAAACTAGTTACATTATAACAGTTTCCTAATTTAAGTACAACCCGAAGGGTAGTTCCTAAATTAGGTTTCTACGGTTAAAACAGCGACTTTCGTCCCGTTTCCAATTCGCAGATTAAATCTCAATCTGATGTCAGTATCCTGCTCATAGCAGATTCTGAACATTCGTATATATTTATGTACCACACTAAGTATTTAAATCAAATTTTAATACTAGTAGTGAACATTTTTATAACAAACATATTTGAAGTCAGAACTTTGCCCAGTCTTCAGTTCCTTGATGTCTGCTTTGTCCAAACGGCAGTCACGCTTCCGCGATCCCGTTTGCCACAATTTAGGCAGACATTTTGGGATATGTCATTTATCTTCCCAGAAGATTATAATGATTTTGCCTTTGCCCTTTTTCTACATCTCAGAAGCGTTCGGCCTAGCCTTGGCATTCTGGAATGTCGAAGTAAGGTGCGATTAGCGCTAGTTGCCTTATTGCAAACTTTGACTTTATCTCCTTGAGAATAGTCATTAACTCTCAAAGAGTTTATTATTGCAATATAATACTTCTAAGATCTTAGAAGATCTATGAAGATCCTTCAATTTCATTATCATACTTTAAGGATCTAATCCTTAGTTCTGATTAATAAATTAAGGAATCTATTTGACAAGTTTAATGGATTAAGCACTAAAGTTATCATCACATAAATCTTCCAAAGATCATGCTCTACTATTTGCTTAACTACGGGCTTAGGCTAAATATGTTATTCTATTAAATAAAGTAACTTATTAGTTTCCAGGACCATCCTGAAACTTTATTCCCAATTTGAAAAATTAAACCATTTAAATATATTTTCCCTAGGATTATATTTTAAATGTCAATCTTTCAATTTTATTTTGATTCTAATAGTCCAACTATTTAATCAATGATTTAGGTACTATTTATTATAATGATTACTATAGTCCAACTATTTAATCAACTATAATTAATTAAATCAAATATATTGATTATTATAATCCAATTATATAATCAACTATAAATGAATAGTCTGAATAAAGTCCAACTGTTTTATTAAAACAACGATTAAATATTAGTTCAAATAACATTTAACTAATTTGACGAATGATGTTTGTTTTGAGCGCATATGGCAAGTAAATAAACGAATATTGCAAATTCAATTCTTGCCTCCCACTATTTTTCGGCGAGCCTCTAACCCTCTATCGAGTACTCGGGAAACCGTGTTTCCTAGTGGTAGGATCCGTTAAATGTCACACAATTTTCTCTCTCTACTATTTATCCCAGATTAATTAAAGTGCGAGTCATACGTCATCGGTGAATCTTCGGGAAGCGACCCATGAGATTCCCGGATATATTGGCAGTAAATCCGGTCGTCGGACTATCCGAACACGTAAGTACCTAGTACTACGTTTTTACCGATTTACAAGACAATGTTGGCTTCTAGCAAAGCGCCATGCCTACCCATTCTCCAGAAATATCCTTACAGGAATATAGTGATCTATATCAGGCGTAGTATCCGTGCACTTGCGTATTTCGATCCAGTATCTGATGTCACGTGCTAGGCCTGGGGCTGGAATTGTGTCTGCCCCGTACGAAGCACATATCGTATCTATGGTAACTAGTCTCTATAATCGGATAAACATGACCTTGTCATTTTATCCCGATGACTGCATTACATAAGAGAACCAATACCGTATCCTACGTGACCATCATTACCATTTGACTGGAGTGATACTTCCATCTTGACATCACACCTATCACACTACGATTCTTAATATACACAGCAGGGCATACATAGAACCTGTTAAAGCCCTGGACGACCAAAACCAAAGTATTTTGTAACATCCCGGATTTTCAGAACTGTTCCAGGAGACTCCTGGACGACTGTTTTAGTCTTGGATCGTGATGATGTTGAGAAATAAGAGTTCGAGTAATGTTATATGAGTTGTAATATCACTTTATGAATTTTCGTCGCGTTGGAAAACGCGTGGGATCAAAAGTCAGTTACGTGATTTTCGTTAAACGCGTAAAGTTTATGGTTTTGGACACAAACTGAGCAAACGAACTCTGATGGAGCTGATTTTTGGACCATTGGACTCGTTTTTCCGATACGAACAACTTTCGTGTTGAACACTTTTTGAGAATCGCATCAGAAGAGCTCCGAAATTGCGAGTTTCTAAAGAGTTCTAGAACAGGGACTGATTTGTTATTTTTGCAGGGGCTGATATGATATTTGCCAGGGCATTATATAAAGCCCCAAGGTTTCAGTATATTGCAAAAAGGCCAAACTTCTTCAAACCCCCTCACCCCCTCACCCACCCCCTCTCTCTCTTCTGTTTTATGTCGCGCCGGCGGCTTGCTGGCCGTCGCCTGCCGGCGTGACGGTGCGAGGGGGTGCGCTGGCCACCCCTCCAATCTGTGGTGGCCGGCGGCAGCCCCCAGTTCGCCGGCAACAGCAGTTCTGGACGTAAAACAGTGCGTGACTTGGGTTGTTCGGTTCCGGCTCGTCGGGCCGTTTCATGGGCCGTGCCACCTACCAAATCGAAGACCTTGACGAGTACTACGAGTGTGCGGAGGCGGTTTTGCCGAACAGCGGCTGAAATTACGCAAAACGAGGGAATAGCGTCGATGAACAGTAAACCCATTTTGGACGGTAGCTCCGATCGGAATTCCGTCAACACCAGCGCGTTCATATGGCTGAGGGGAGTCCGAATATGGCCTCGGAATTTCGGTACGACCTTCCGATCAAAATCTCATATTTTAAAGTATGTCGTTTTATATTCGGATGTTTCCGGTAGTTTCGTAAATTAGCAAATTGCATTTTTATGAATTGAATATGATTTAATATGTTAAAACAATAAATGTGGTAGATCCGGGGAAACGGACAAGTTGTGATCGATCCGGTAGAATTAGCGAGATTCGGTAAAACGGCGTTTCTCGCGTGATTGAGCGTAAATGATCGTAAGTTTAGTTATGATGTAATTATGGTATTGCGAGGGTAATTGGGTAATTTTGGTTTACTTCGGAAGGTTTGAGACCCTTCCGTAACGTTTGCGGAAACTTTTCCGCAAGTTTTGCCGCAAACGCGTAGAATGAGAATTTGACCCTTCTAGTTATTTCAGAATAGCAATTGAGCATATATTAGAGTAACAAGTTTAGATTGTAGTATCAGAGTCGATTCGGGTGTTCCGGGGAAAGTCCGTATTTTATCGTAGATGAGTTGAAAGTTCCGCAAATAGCGGTTCTGACAGATGTTGTGATTTGTTTTGGCAGATCGGACCCGGATCGCGGCGTTCGCTCAGCCAGGTAAGTAACTCATGCCTTGTTTACTTAAGAAGTATCGTTGAACAAAAGTAGAACATAATAAGGTTATATATATAACACTTTGTATGAAACTAATAAATGTATATATATGTGTATATAAAGATGATCGTAGGAGACAGAAGCTAGTGGACTGGTATAGATAAGAGCAAGCAATCATAAGTAGAAATATAAGTTAAAGATAAACAGAAGTATTCAGAGGCCAAGAGAAATGTACATAGGTATGAACCGGTTTATGTATACACAGATGGAGCAAGTGAATGATTGTTATAGTTATGAATATAATCTAATAAAATCTGGGTATGGGGGATTTGTAGAAAAACTACACCCTAGGGAATGGGACTAGAGTTATCAATGAAATAAACATAGATGTGTTACGGACAAACTAGATTATGCATAAAATCAAGAAAGTTGGATATAACTGTATGAGTACAATCAAAGTCCCAAGGATCACAAATCATGCATAAAAACCGCATATGAACACATCAAAGGAGTAAGGCGGAAACATAACTCACATTGAACGGTTTTGATGAAACGAAGAACATGCGTTTTTAAGCTCCCTCCAAGCTCGGCAATGGCTTCTGGAACTGCAGTGGACGCACGGTTTGTGCTGTGAAAGTCTCCTCCATTTTCGGCCATGGATGACTCCATTGAAGCTCCAGCTTCAAGCTTCCAAGCTCATGAAGACACTTCCCTATCACCTATGTATCACTCAAGGGGTGTTGCTAGCACTTATCATCTTCCATTTTGCTTCTCAAATTTTCGGTGAAACCAGAAAAATAAGAGAAGAAATCGCACCATGCGTGAAGGAGATGAAGAAGAAAAGAGATGGAGAAGAGAGAAAACGTGTACTGCGGTTTTTGGAGAGAGAGAACCGAATGTGTGTGTAAAAGGAAAAGAAAAAGTAATATATATTTATTCATTATTTTCCAAAAATAAATAAAACATATATATATATATTCCAAACCTTTTCATATTCCAACACTTTTACTTTTAACTTTAAGTCATATCACATCACTTTTCACATCACATCTATTCACTTTAATAAAGTGACATATTGTCAAGTCACATCACTCAAAGTGACAATTGATTTGACGATTGACGCGACTAGCGATTTGACGCTTGATGTGACTCGCGTGCCGCGCTCGAATTCGAAATGCGAATGCGCTCGCAATCACTCTCGGGCTCGGGTTCGCTAATTCCAAATTAACGAATTTTCCGTTGCGTCGTAATTAAGTGATTACGCCTAGCGAATTCACTATTCACGTCGCTAACGAATTAATTCTAAATTAATTCGTTCGCCCGAATTAAAATCTAATTTTAATTCCGCGTCGAAATCCATTTCTATTAATATATCGAATATATTAATTTTATCGATTAATTCCAAATTAATCGTTCTCCCTCTTTAATTAATATTTTATCCCAGATAAAATATCTCCGCAATTAATCCCAGATTAATTTTCTCTCTCAACGAATTAATCCCAGATTAATTCTATCTCTCTCTTCTAATTAATCCCAGATTAATCAAAGTGCGGGTAATACGTCATCGGTGAATCTTCAGGAAGCGACCCATGAGATCTCCGGATATGTTGGCAGTAAATACGATCGTCGGACTGTCCGAACACGTAAGTACCTCGTACTACGTTTATATCGATTTACAAGACAAGGTTGGCTTCTAGCAAAGCGCCATGCCTACCCAATTCTCCAGAAATATTCTTACAGGAATATATAGATCTGTATCAAGCGGTAGTATACCGTAGTATTGTGTATATCGGCCCAGTATCGGATAATCACGTGCTAGGCCTGGGGCTGGATAAGTGTCTGCCCCGTACGAAGCACATGTCGGATGTCTGGTAACTAGTCTCTATAATCGGATATATATGACCTTGTCTTAATATCCCGATGGTCGCGCAGCACTTAAGAGCACTAATACCGTATCCTGCGTGACATCATCTCCAATATGACTGAAGTGATACTTCCATCTTGACATCACACCCAATACTCTACGACTCTCTGATAAACCCAGAAGTGGTGTACTCAGAACCCGTTTAAAGTCCCCTACCACCAAGACCAAAGTCTATCGATTATCGTAAGTATTAGCGATGTAGTCTCAGGTTAAGACCATACACACCTACCTTGATTTCGGCCTCCCATAGACACATAGTCATAATACCAATGGGATTCCGAGGGGTCTATCCAGAGCGAAGCTGTTCCCGTACCGTCGGTGAACACGACCTCCTATCGCACTTGCATAAGTATCCAACACTTATATATATGAGAAACTATGCCGTTGTGCCCTCACAACGCACACAAGTGCAATACTAGCCTATTCCGCATTATCGATGTCCAGTCTCGATAATACTACGGCTAGGGATATTTAATGATTAATCCTTCGTGGACTGATACTGTCTCATATCATCTCAATCCAGGAACTAATCATATGGACCTCTCTTCATTTATATATATCTATGGTGATCTAATCACAAATGATGAGAGTGCAATTTCCTTGTCACATAGTTAATTTGCTACAACAACACAATGATTTGTGCAAATAGTGACGCTATGGGTCATTTTGTCCAACAATCTCCCACTTGGCACATAGCCAGTCACTCAAGTGTCCCACACCTGAACTATGTACAGTTCGCTCAAATTGCTGAGGAAAGGTTTTCGTCAGCGAATTTGTCTGATTATCATTTGACGCGATTTACACGATCATCACATCGCCACGATGTATGATCCGAACGAATCAGATGATATAGAAGTATATATCTGGATCGTCGATGAGACCTTTAATTCCTTAGCTTGTGCTGACGCCTAGCTCAGCTGCTAACAGAATTATATCTAATCTAATTAGATTTATTATCGATCCAAATGGCTTCTATTGCTGCCTCAGCTGCAGCAATAATCCGCATTTGTTGTTAATTCGGCAATAGTTATCTTGCTCGGAAGATTTCCAGCTCACTGTCCCAGTGTTCAAACTTTATAGTACCGCAGTATTTACGGCGTTTGGAAACTTGCCACAGTGATCGCAGTCACTTCAAGTTCTCCATCTCCATAGTTTAAGACAACATCTTTAGTTCTCTCAGATACTAACAGATGTTCTTTAATCTTCAATCCAGTGACTATCACTTGGATTGACCCGATAGTGACTCCATATGCTCAAAGCGTATGAGACACCAATATAAGTACATTTTAAATGTACAATTTCTCAGAGAGTGTTACCAACTCCAAATCTAGCCCAGTAGATCTTTATTCCTTGAATAAAGGTTGTTACTCCCCAGAATTCTACGGAGAATTTCTTATGAAAGCCAAGCTTTCACCGATTGTTTTATGGGAATTTCATTGTCAGTGCCCTCTCCCACTAACCTCCTTATATACACAAGAATTATTTCGTTTTGAGTCAAATCATAAACTATTATGATTATTTCAAAACGTCAGTTCCAAGAACCTCATGCTTGCTTCAATCCAAACATGGATCGAATAACCGGTTAACCTTGTTTGTCGGTTATACAAAATCGTCAGGATGTTGAAAGCATCCTCCAAAAGGTTTCCTTTTCAGGAAAGCGATTTTGATCTGCAACTGACATATTTCATAAATGAAATATACAGTTATCAACAAGCATCTTCAAAATGGATTTACCATGGCAACAGGTAAAAGGTTGAACCGTTATTAACACAATGTTGATAACGATACCTTTCCGTCAAAAGCCTAGCTTTGTACGTTGGTGTGTTGCCATCCATGTATGTCTTCCTTGAAGACGTATAAAGTACCAATAGGCATAATGCTTTGTGGTACAACAACTAGTATCCATAATAGTCGTTATACATGGAATCCATTTCGGACTCATGGCACTTTGCCATAATAGGGAGTCGATACCTTGTATCACTTCCTAATACGTAATCAGTTGGTGTACCTTAAAAGATTAACATCTTTATGAGGTGAGATCAGAAACTCATACCCCAGGTTGTTTTCTGACTCTCTCTGATCTACGCGGTTTCTTGTGTGTTTGAAGATTAATGGTATAGATTCATCATTGATGAACTATTTGTGTTCCATTAAAGACTTCGTGCTTTGAATAGTATTACTCCAATTTTCATCGAGTATCACTATCCTCCCACTGACCACTGCATATCGGTATTCCTCTCAGGAAAACCGCATGGTGAGCAACAATCACATTGTTCTCATGTGGGATTTATAAGTACTATACTTATGGTTTCCCTTAGGATAACCTATATTGGCACTAATCCAATTTGGGTTCTTAGTTTGGTATCATCCAAACTTTATGCCTGGCATACCCAAATTATCAGGAATGAGAAACCTCGTTTCTTTCCTGTTCATATCCTATATGATATCTGTCAAACAGATTTACATGGAACCTTATTCTAAATAAGTTTTGCACTGTTAATACATATCCTGTTGAAGGAAACAGTAGCTCAGAGCGACTCGCGAAAAACCTAATCATGTCCAACAAAACTTGGTTTTTAGTTCTGACACACCGTCAATTGACGTGTCTCGGGAGGAGTCCTCATATGAAAGAATACCGTACTCTTTCATGTACGTATGAAACTTACTGCTTAATTATTTACCAATACGGTCTTACCGTAGCGGCATAATACTACAGCCGATCTGTTTGTATACTTCGTGTCGAAACTCAAGTTTCGTATTTGTGTTCTTCAAAGAAACACATAACCATAACGTGATGCCACATCCGTTAAGGTCACGAAATATTCATGTACACATCTAGCCAAGCTAGATATGGGCCCACTTACTTCACCATGAATAGGGTTTACAGATCGGTGGCCTTTACACTATTACCTAGTAAATAGTATTTTAGGTACTTTACCTAGTAAACTAGATTCGTAGACCTTATTTGAATAGTCAAATCAGTCCTAGTACCCACTCTTCAAAAGTGTGGATATACGAGTCTTGTTTAATTGTGTCCCAGACAACAATGCCACAAATAAGTCTCTATTGATCAAATCAATATGAGCTAATTTATTTGTCATTTTATATGTTTGAGATTTTATTTATATTCAAAATATAAATTCTGTTATTCACATCTAATGTGTTATCTCGGTATCATCTTTATATAATAAAACACTTAGTGTTCTAGAATATAAAGGTTTTATCCGCAATGGATTAAACACTGATATAGAGATAATGTCTCTAGTCAAACTAGTTACATTATAACAGTTCCTAATTTAAGTACATACCCAAAGGGTAGTTCCTAACTTAGGTATCCACGGTCGAAACAACGACCTTCGTCCAGTTCCGATTTGCAGAGAAATCTCGGTTTAAAGTCAGTATCCAACTCATAGCGGATTCTGCATCAATACACATATTTTATGTACCACACTAAGTATTTAAAATCTAATTTCAATACTAGTAGTGAACATAACTTTGACAAATATTTTTAAAGTTAGGGCCTCGCCCTTTCTTTAACTCCTTCGTGTCTTCCATATCCAAATGGTAGTCACTTCGGGATATGTCAATTATTCTTTTCAATATTTCACAAACCTTTGGCCAAGCCTGGGTTTCGGAATATCGAAACGATATGCACCTTGTGCTACATGCCCAATTGCAAACTTTGACTTTTCTCCACTAGAATAGTCAATTAATTCTCCAAGAATTATTAATTGCAATTTTAATACTTTTAATCTAAAGATAGATTTATTATAAGTATATTAATTAAGCATTAAAGTCATCATCACATAAATCTTCCAAAGATTTTATGCTCTACTATTTGCTTAATTTGGGCGTAACGTATAAAGTTATTTTATCAAATAAAGTAACCTATTATTTATTCCCAATTTGAAAATTAAATCATTTAAAATATTTTTAATCCCAGATTATATTTTAAATATCAACTTTTCAATTTCTTATCTTGATTACAATAGTCCAACTATTTAATCAACGATTAGTGGTACTATATATATTATAATGATTATAATAGTCCAACTATATAATCAAATACAATCCAAATTAATTAACCTCAATTACATTGATTACTATAATCCAATTATAAAATCAACTGTAAACTGAAATTAATTAATTCAAATATATTGATTAATATAATCCAATTATATATAATCAAGTATAATACAGTCCAACTGTTTATTAAAACAACATAAAATATTAGTCCAACTAATACTTTTGATTAATATGACGAATAAAATAAAATGAGCGTGTTTAGCGAGTATTCGAACGAATGTTGCAAATTCAATACTTGCCTCCCACTATTTTTCGTCGAGCCTCTAACCCTCTGTGGAGTACTCGGGAAACCGTGTTTCCTAGTGGGCTAGGATCCCGTTAAAGTATCATACAATCCTGACTTTGGTCAATAAAAAATTGTATGATAATTAACAAGGTAGATGTCGAAGATCAATTGGATCCCATCCAACTCCTAGATCCAGTAGGTGGACATCCAAGTCCGAAACATATATCTAATATATGCCTATATATCGAATATATACCCTACCCGTTTCCTCTGAATCAACTAGGCCTTGGCTTTGGCCAAAAACAAACCTAGTGATCCCAGTCAAGCGTGGACCCATTGACAGGGAAGCTTCGTAATCAAATGTCTATGGACAAGAAGTGGTCTTGACTTTGGTCAAAAACAAACCACAATTGGACACGACACCGATATATAACAAAGCCTCGTGATTAAAGCACATCTTTGACTGACAAGGGCTTGACTTTGGTCAAAAACAACCCCTGACAATCTCCGATCTTGAGCAAGAATCACTCAATGGAAGGAAATGACGCTTGATATTTAACGAGGGTTTTTCGCGTGCAAATTGGCTACCAATTTAATTATCTTTGTTAAGGTCTCATCATCATACACCCTTAAACATGCATTCTAAATACATAATAAAGCGTATATGAAAATAAATAATAATGATATGCGGATGGATATTTTACATTGATCCTAGATCAAATCTCTCACTTTCTCTCTCCCGCTAGCTAGCACTTGTATTACTTCTACCCGTTACACTACACTTCTAAAGGAACCTCTTTACATGGAGGGGAATAGGTGAGAAGAGAATACAAAGAAATAGGAGATAAGGCTGGACACGCAGGTCCAATTTAATAAATCAAATTTATTACAATTTCCAAAATCGCCCAACCCGACTAATATCCATCTGATATACATTATTCAAACATCACAACCATGTATTCATACAAGCATGTTATCAATCAATCAATCAAATTAATTAATCTTGATTATTAGTGATCATCCAATGTTCAAACAAAGATTTGATTTTTGTTCGAGTCAAACTCGTTATTGCGAACACGTACTCAAAGTACAATTTCCACGAATTAAATTAAATTAAATAATTAAATCCAATTAATACGTATTTAATTCTAATTCATTATTTAATTCTAAATTAAAATTACACTTTTATTAACGAACCTTTACGACTTAAATTCCAAATTTAATCGCAACGGGTCTCAAACCCGATTAACATCTAATGTTTATTAATTAAAGTCCAATGGGCTTTTAATTAATTTCTATAGGCGTGGACTTTTGGTCAACTCGGGTCAAACCGAACAACCAAAATCCAATCCGGGAGTTACCCCATAAGCCTTTAAATTAATTTTGGCCCATTAGGCCCAATTAAATAATTAAGGTCCATTAAGTCATAATTGGACCTTTTGGATTCGGTTTTGGGCCTAATTGGATCCAACCAATTTTGCCTAAACCCAACTTTGTTACAACAAAGCCCAAAAGCCCAATTACAACCTAACAAGCCCAATTTCCAAAATCAAGCTCAAATTAATTAACTTAAAAATCCAAATTTCACAATTAATTAACATAAGTGTAATACACACAATCAATTACCCAATTAACATTTCTAAAACATCAATTAGCCTAATTAATCATGCACTTTTAACAACCAAATAGTGTCCAACACAATTCAATTAAAATCAAACCCAATTAACATGCTATCAAGTCTCGGCAATTAGGGGTTTTTCAATTCGATTCGGTTTCAATCCAATTGAGTCCACAATCTTAATTTCCCAAATCAATTCAATTCATCCAATGAATTAAAACAAAAAATCACAATGAATTTCATGTTCTTTAAGGTTCGGCCAAGCCACTTTAAAAGGGAAAAATGTTCTAAATCAAAATTCAATCCAATTGAACTTCAAAACAACATTCACCAATTGTTTTAAGTCATCCAATGATCAAACAAAACAAAATTACCAAGACATTAGGGTTATGCAATTTTCGGCCAAGCCTTCAAATTGGGGAAAATTGAATCCAATCCAATTTCATGAAATTGATCACACACAATCTCAATTAAACATGTTCTAAGCATACTTAAACATCCAATTGAATTAAAACATGCTCAAACACATTATACCCAATTTCAAGTTTCATGTTCAACCTAAAGAATTGGGGAAAATTGATCCAATCCAATTTTCTTGAAATTGATCATGCAAAACTTCAATTCAACCTCATTCAAGCATACTTCATTAAACAATTCAACCAAATCATGCCTAAATCGAGTTTACCCAAATTAAAGTTTTGACCAAAAATAAGCAAATTGGGGAAAATCAATCCAATCAATTTTTTCACAAATCATGCATAAAAACCGCATATGAACACATCAAAGGAGTAAGGCGGAAACATAACTCACATTGAACGGTTTTGATGAAACGAAGAACATGCGTTTTTAAGCTCCCTCCAAGCTCGGCAATGGCTTCTGGAACTGCAGTGGACGCACGGTTTGTGCTGTGAAAGTCTCCTCCATTTTCGGCCATGGATGACTCCATTGAAGCTCCAAGCTTCAAGCTTTCCAAGCTCATGAAGACACTTCCCTATCACCTATGTATCACTCAAGGTGTGTGCTAGCACTTATCATCTTCCATTTTGCTTCTCAAATTTTCGGTGAAACCAGAAAAATAAGAGAAGAAATCGCACCATGCGTGAAGGAGATGAAGAAGAAAAGAGAGGGAGAAGAGAGAAAACGTGTACTGCGTTTTTTGGAGAGAGAGAACCGAATGTGTGTGTAAAAGGAAAAGAAAAAGTAATATATATTTATTCATTTATTTTCCAAAAATAAATAAAACATATATATATATATTCCAAACCTTTTCATATTCCAACACTTTTACTTTTAACTTTAAGTCATATCACATCACTTTTCACATCACATCTATTCACTTTAATAAAGTGACATATTGTCAAGTCACATCACTCAAAGTGACAATTGATTTGACGATTGACGCGACTAGCGATTTGACGCTTGATGTGACTCGCGTGCCGCGCTCGAATTCGAAATGCGGATGCGCTCGCAATCACTCTCGGGCTCGGGTTCGCTAATTCCAAATTAACGAATTTTCCGTTGCGTCGTAATTAAGTGATTACGCCTAGCGAATTCACTATTCACGTCGCTAACGAATTAATTCTAAATTAATTCGTTCACCCGAATTAAAATCTAATTTTAATTCCGCGTCGAAATCCAATTTCTATTAATATATCGAATATATTAATTTTATCGATTAATTCCAAATTAATCGTTCTCCCTCTTTAATTAATATTTTATCCCAGATAAAATATCTCCGCAATTAATCCCAGATTAATTTTCTCTCTCAACGAATTAATCCCAGATTAATTATATCTCTCTCTTCTAATTAATCCCAGATTAATCAAAGTGCGGGTAATACGTCATCGGTGAATCTTCAGGAAGCGACCCATGAGATCTCCGGATATGTTGGCAGTAAATACGATCGTCGGACTGTCCGAACACGTAAGTACCTCGTACTACGTTTATATCGATTTACAAGACAAGGTTGGCTTCTAGCAAAGCGCCATGCCTACCCAATTCTCCAGAAATATTCTTACAGGAATATATAGATCTGTATCAAGCGTAGTATACCGTAGTATTGTGTATATCGGCCCAGTATCGGATAATCACGTGCTAGGCCTGGGGCTGGATAAGTGTCTGCCCCGTACGAAGCACATGTCGGATGTCTGGTAACTAGTCTCTATAATCGGATATATATGACCTTGTCTTAATATCCCGATGGCCGCGCAGCACTTAAGAGCACTAATACCGTATCCTGCGTGACATCATCTCCAATATGACTGAAGTGATACTTCCATCTTGACATCACACCCAATACTCTACGACTCTCTGATAAACCCAGAAGTGGTGTACTCAGAACCCGTTTAAAGTCCCCTACCACCAAGACCAAAGTCTATCGATTATCGTAAGTATTAGCGATGTAAGTCTCAGGTTAAGACCATACACACCTACCTTGATTTCGGCCTCCCATAGACACATAGTCATAATACCAATGGGATTCCGAGGGGTCTATCCAGAGCGAAGCTGTTTCCCGTACCGTCGGTGAAACACGACCTCCTATCGCACTTGCATAAGTATCCAACACTTATATATATGAGAACTATGCCGTTGTGCCCTCACAACGCACACAAGTGCAATACTAGCCTATTCCGCATTATCGATGTCCAGTCTCGATAATACTACGGCTAGGGATATTTAATGATTAATCCTTCGTGGACTGATACTGTCTCATATCATCTCAATCCAGGAACTAATCATATGGACCTCTCTTCATTTATATATATCTATGGTGATCTAATCACAAATGATGAGAGTGCAATTTCCTTGTCACATAGTTAATTTGCTACAACAACACAATGATCTGTGCAAATAGTGACGCTATGGGTCATTTTGTCCAACAATAACTAGGAAGCTCGTGATATACGTATGACCATAATGAGCGTGGGATCGTACACCTAACCTTATATGTATATAATATGTGTAATAACATAGAGACTATTGTATTAAGGAACAAGTATAAATTAGTAAATATGTGAGTTGACGTGTTTAGACATGTATGAATGCAAGTGTAAAATTTTACCCAAGGAATGGATATATACATGTATGCATCTAGTAACATAAGTGCTAAGTTGTGCATAAGATAAATGGCTATATATATATATATATATATATTGCCAGAGGTTGTAGTACGTTGATGCATGGTAAGTATGTATTTTGCGGAACAGTATTTTGAAATGTTTAAATGAACATAGAATAGATGTGCAAATGAATATAGGTAATGAGTTTACAAGCTGAGAATTTGATGTTTGTTTGTATGTGATGCTTATTGTATTAGAACAGTTTGGATGATGTGTGTACGCATAATTTTGAAAATTTATGATATTAAAGTCATGTTTAATTAGTAGAGTGTATGAGCGTTCACATGTACATGTGTGATATTATAAGAAAGCATGGTGGGTATAGGAAGAAACATGAGAATGCATATGCATGTATATGTGTGTATATATATATATATATATTATTATGCTGAGATTTTCAACAATTGATTTAAAAGCTAAGAATGTTTTTAGAATTCAAAGGTTTTAAATGATTATTTTCGAAAGCTTTTGAAAACCGTGTTACAGAAATATGTTTTCTTCCAGTTTCGAGATGTTATTAAGTATGAGTTTTCTAATTTTCGGGGCATGAGGGAAAAACTCACCCTAGTATGTAACTTCAGATACAGCTGGAATTGACGGATACAGATAGCATGTGCACATGTTGAGGACTGAGGGGACGCTCTCAGATCCTCCCAGATAGGCTAGGGAGACGGCGAGATATCACGCCCCTAGACCCCCAGATTATGAGACAGTAGTGGCATGCTTTGGGGGACGGCGATACGTAACGCCCCAAAGTCATGGATTTGCACTTCTGCCTCCAGATAGGCGTACTGGGGGGACGGACGATACGTAACGCCTCCATGCGCCAGTTTTTCTACAGATACCCAGATACTAGTTTTCAAAAAGGAGTTTTGAAAACATCAGATTTTTTTCAGAAAATGGTTTTCCGAGATACAAAACCCAGAAAGAGTTTCAGTTATGGTTTTCAAATATGGAATATAGTTTTGAGATATTGTTCAGTTTCAAATACGGATTTCAGATTTAAATACAGAATTCAGAGAAAGTTTACTTTTCAGTTTCAGACACAGATTACTGTTCAGATTCAGTTCATTGTTTCAGAATAAAGTTTTCAGTTTTCAAACTCAGTTTACAGATTTTGAGCTTTTGAATTTCAGATTTTGTACTAATGATTGATTTTCAGTGTTTAGTCTTCGAAAAACAGATTATAGTTTACAGTTTTCAGAAGACAGATTTTAGAAACGACTTCTAGAAATGGAAGATTTGAGGGAGGTTTTCAGTAAATTCGATTTTAATATATGTTTGTAGAAAAAGGATTTTCAAGAAGTATTTTCTAAATTGTACCACATGATAGAATTTGGTAACAAATCACATGTCATGCATTTAGATTGCATATGCTAGTCATCATTGGGAGGCATATAGTTGGTGTTAATACATGTGACAGACCTGATTTATTGTACAAAACACGTTCAAGTTGATAAGGTTTACAATTTAGCATATGATCATGTGTTCTAGTAGTTCCTCAGAGAGGCTTGCAGTGATGTTGATACATGACAACATGATCACATTCATGTAAGCACGTTACAGATATTCGTATGTGTTGTATGCCGTCATTCTATGAGTTTTTATTTGAGTATTGAGGTAAGGTTACTTAACTCTGTATATGTATGGGTACGTGATTGATAATAGTTGTGATGAAAATGAAAATGTATATTACCGATTTGATGATATTTCAAGATAATGAAAGAGAGAAAGTTATTATAAGTGTCTGCATCAAGTTAGTAGAGAGTACCAAGGAAGGTCAAGAAAAGAATCCTTGTAGTATTGAATAAGAGTAATGGACTTCAGTTGCTAGTAGTAAAGTAAAACATGATGAGTTATAAGGAATGTAGAAATCAAGTTAGTTTGTGAATGTGTGTTCCAATCAGAGGCCAGTAACTGGAAATATAGTATCTAAATGGATAAAAGAATCATACTGTTATATCTGTATGTAAATTTTTGCATGATTGCTTACTGAGTCATTGTGACTCACATCTTTCAGTTGCAATTTTGCAGGATAGTAGCTGTAGTTCTGTGAAGACCTTGAAGACGGTGGATCGCCCCATTTGCAGTCAATGGAGTCATGGGTCGAGCATGGGTCCTCACGACCCCTTTGTCTAGTTATTGTATTTGCATTCTTAATTGTACAAATCATGTAATAGCTTAGTTTTAGTTTTGAGTCGTGGCCGGAGGCCAAGTTTTATATTTTGTTCTTGAGTTCAGGCCTGAGGCCTTGATGTTGTGTTTCCGGCCTGAGGCCGAGATGATTGAGTTCTTGTTGTATGTGGATGCTGGCTACAGGCCAGGTTGCATGATGTTACGAATACATCATGCCGAAATTTCGTTAGAATTGAATTAGGCTTATGGAGATGGGTTCTCCTATCTCCTGCCGGGGTAGCATCCTGGCCTAGGCGGGATGTTACAAAGTTGGTATCAGAGCATGGTTTAAGAGTCAGAGTCAGTAGCATGGTCTAGAAGTCAGTGACTGCAATTGCGGGGATCCAGCCGTCGGAGATTGTCTTCGGTTTGGTAAAGACCGCCTAGGTCTTTGTATGTATCTTTTATGATTGTTTGATATGATTTGATCTTATTATTCAGTGCCTTTCTTGCTTGAATATGGGTCCATGGGTGGCTCATTTATGGTGCATAGATTAGTTATCTCCGTTTGGGATGAGATAGAGATGAGATAGTACTCTTACGCCCGTTTTAGATAAGAGAGTTAGTAAGAAAGAGATAGTGCCAGTATAGGGCCCTTGTGAGGCCGGAGGATTCGAGATCAGAATCAGAATGGTACAGCTAGAGATAAGAACCAGATTAGTATAGTCGGAGTTGAGATACAAACCAGTATAGTCAGATTAAAGTAATAGATGAGCCGTTGTGAATTATAGTCTATAGATGGTGGTTAGTTTACAGTTGAGACAGAGAAGTTATATCGGCAGAATTTAGAGAAAGATAGTTTCGGCATATGTGACCGGGTATGAATCAGCAGGCATAGTGACGGAGAAATTTCGAGGATGAAATTTTTATAAGGAGGGGTGAATGTAACATCCCGGATTTTCAGAACTGTTCCAGGAGACTCCCGGACGACTGGTTTAGTCTTGGATCGTGATGATGTTGAGAAATAAGAGTTCGAGCAATGTTATATGAGTTGGAATATCACTTTATGAATTTTCGTCGCGTTGGAAAACGCGTGGGATCAAAAGTCAGTTACGTGATTTTCGTTAAACGCGTAAAGTTTATGGTTTTGGACACGAACTGAGCAAACGAACTCCGATCGAGCTGATTTTTGGACCATTGGACTCGTTTTTCCGATACGAACAACTTTCGTGTTGAACACTTTTCGAGAATCGCATCAGAAGGGCTTCGAAATTGCGAGTTTCTAAAGAGTTCTAGAACAGGGACTGATTTGTTATTTTTGCAGGGGCTGATATGATATTTGGAAGGGCATTATTAAAACCCCAAGGTTTCAATATATTGCAAAAAGGCCACACTTCTTCAAACCCCCTCACCCGACCCCATTTCCCTCTCTTCTATTTTCTGTCGCGCCGGCGGCTTGCTGGCCGTTTCCGGCCAGCGCGACGGTGCGAGGGAGTGCGCCGGCCACCCCTCCAACCTGTGGTGTCCGGCGGCAGCCCCCAGTTCGCCGGCAACAGCAGTTCTGGACGCAAAAACAGTGCGTGACTTGGGTTGTTCGGTTCCGGCTCGTCGGCCCGTTTCACGGGCCGTGCCACCTACCAAATCGAAGCCCTTGACGAGTACTACGAGTGTGCGGAGGCGGTTTTGCCGAACAGCGGCTGAAATTACGCAAAACGAGGGAAATAGCATCGATGAACAGTGAACCCATTTTGGACGGTAGCTCCGATCAAAATTCCATCGACACCAGCGCGTTCGTATGGCCGAGGGGAGTCCGAATATGGCCTCGGAATTTCGGTACGACCTTCCGATCAAAATCTCATATTTTAAAGTATGTCATTTTATATTCGGATGTTTCCGGTAGTTTCGTAAATTAGCAAATTGCATGTTTATGAATTGAATATGATTTAATATGTTAAAACGATAAATGTGGTAGAATCCGGGGTGAAACGGACAAGTTGTGATCGATCCGGTAGAATTAGCGAGATTCCGGTAAAACGGCGTTTCTCGCGCGATTGAGCGTAAATGATCGTAAGTTTAGTTATGATGTAATTATGGTATTGCGAGGGTAATTGGGTAATTTTGGTTTAGTTCGGAGGGTTCGAGACCCTTCCGTAGCGTTTGCGGAAACGTTTCCGCAAGTTTTGCCGCAAACGCGTAGAATGAGAATTTGACCCTTCTAGTTATTTCAGAATAGCAATTGAGCATGTATTAGAGTAACAAAGTTTAGATTGTAGTATCAGAGTCGATTCGGGTGTTCCGGAGAAAGTCCGTAGTTTATCGTAGATGAGTTGAAAGTTCCGCAAATAGCGGTTCTGACAGATGTTGTGATTTGTTTTGGCAGATCGGACCCGGATCGCGGGCGTTCGCTCAGCCAGGTAAGTAACTCATGCCTTGTTTACTTAAGAAGTATCGTTGAACAAAAGTAGAACATAATAAGGTTATATATATAACACTTTGTATGAAACTAATAAATGTATATATATGTGTATATAAAGATGATCGTAGGAGACAGAAGCTAGTGGACTGGTATAGATAAGAGCAAGCAATCATAAGTAGAAATATAAGTTAAAGATAAACAGAAGTATTCAGAGGCCAAGAGAAATGTACATAGGTATGAACCGGTTTATGTATACACAGATGGAGCAAGTGAATGATTGTTATAGTTATGAATATAATCTAATAAAACCTGGGTATGGGGGGTTTGTAGAAAAACTACACCCTAGGGAATGAGACTAGAGTTATCAATGAAATAAACATAGATGTGTTACGGACAAACTAGATTATGCATAAAATCAAGAAAGTTGGATATAACTAGGAAGCTCGTGATATACGTATGACCATAATGAGCGTGGGATCGTACACCTAACCTTATATGTATATAATATGTGTAATAACATAGAGACTATTGTATTAAGTAACAAGTATAAATTAGTAAATATGTGAGTTGACGTGTTTAGACATGTATGAATGCAAGTGTAAAATTTTACCCAAGGAATGGATATATACATGTATGCATCTAGTAACATAAGTGCTTAAGTTGTGCATAAGATAAATGGTATATATATATATACTGCCAGAGGTTGTAGTACGTTGATGCATGGTAAGTATGTATTTTGCGAAACAGTATTTTGAAATGTTTAAATGAACATAGAATAGATGTGCAAATGAATATAGGTAAATGAGTTACAAGCTGAGAATTTGATGTTTGTTTGTATGTGATGCTTATTGTATTAGAACAGTTTGGATGATGTGTGTACGCATATTTTGAAAATTTATGATATTAAAGTCATGTTTAATTAGTAGAGTGTATGAGCGTTCACATGTACATGTGTGATATTATAAGAAAGCATGGTGGATATAGGAAGAAACATGAGAATGCATATGCATGTATATGTGTGTATATATATATATATATATTATTATGCTGAGATTTTCAACAATTGATTTAAAAGCTAAGAATGTTTTTAGAATTCAAAGTGTTTTAAATGATTATTTTCGAAAGCTTTTGAAAACCGTGTTACAGAAAAATATGTTTTCTTCCAGTTTCGAGATGTTATTAAGTATGAGTTTTCTAATTTTCGGGGCATGAGGGAAAAACTCACCCCACTATGTAACTTCAGATACAGCTGGAATTGACGGATACAGATAGCATGTGCACATGTTGAGGACTGAGGGGACGCTCTCAGATCCTCCCAGATGGGCTAAGGAGACGGCGAGATATCACGCCCCTAGACCCCCAGATTATGAGACAGTAGTGGCATGCTTTGGGGGACGGCGATACGTAACGCCCCAAAGTCATGGATTTGCACTTCTGCCTCCAGATAGGCGTATTGGGGGGACGGACGATACGTAACGCCTCCATGCGCCAATTTTTCTACAGATACCCAGATACTAGTTTTCAAAAATGAGTTTTGAAAACATCAAATTTTTTTCAGAAAATGGTTTTCCGAGATACAAAACCCAGAAAGAGTTTCAGTTATGGTTTTCAAATATGGAATATAGTTTTGAGATATTGTTCAGATTCAAATACGGATTTCAGATTTAAATACAGAATTCAGAGAAAGTTTACTTTTCAGTTTCAGACACAGATTACTGTTCAGATTCAGTTCATTGTTTCAGAATAAAGTTTTCAGTTTTCAAACTCAGTTTTCAGATTTGGAGCTTTTAAATTTCAGATTTTGTACTAATGATTGATTTTCAGTGTTTAGTCTTCGAAAAACAGATTATAGTTTACAGTTTTCAGAAGACAGATTTTAGAAACGACTTCTAGAAATCGAAGATTTGAGGGAGGTTTTCAGTAAATTCGATTTTAATATATGTTTGCAGAAAAAGGATTTTCAAGAAGTATTTTCTAAATTGTACCACATGATAGAATTTGGTAACAAATCACATGTCATGCATTTAGATTGCATATTCTAGTCATCATTGGGAGGCATATAGTTGGTGTTAATACATGTGACAGACCTGATTTATTGTACATAACACGTTCAAGCTGATAAGGTTTACAATTTAGCATATGATCATGTGTTCTAGTAGTTCCTCAGAGAGGCTTGCATGATGTTGATACATGACAACATGATCACATTCATGTAAGCACGTTACAGATATTCGTTTGTGTTGTATGCCGTCATCATATGAGTTTTTATTTGAGTATTGAGGTAAGACTACTTAACTCTGTATATGTATGGGTACGTGATTGATAGTAGTTGTGCTGAAAATGAAAATGTATATTACCGATTTGATGATATTTCAAGATAATGAAAGAGAGAAAGTTATTATAAGTGTCTGCATCAGGTTAGTAGAGAGTACCAAGGAAGGTCAAGAAAAGAATCCTTGTAGTATTGAATAAGAGTAATGGACTTCAGTTGCTAGTAGTAAAGTAAAACATGATGATTTATAAGGAATGTAGAAATCAAGTTAGTTTGTGAATGTGTGTTCAAATCAGAGGCCAGTAACTGGAAATATAGTATCTAAATGGATAAAAGAATCATACTGTTATATCTGTTTGTAAATTTTTACATGATTGCTTACTGAGTCATTGTGACTCACATCTTTCAGTTGCAATTTTGCAGGATAGTAGCTGTAGTTCTGTGAAGACCTTGAAGACGGTGGATCGCCTCATTTGCAGTCAATGGAGTCTTGGGTCTATCATGGGTCCTCACGACCCCTTTGTCTAGTTATTGTATTTGCATTCTTAATTGTACAAATCATGTAATAGCTTAGTTTTAGTTTTGAGTCGTGGCCGGAAGCCAAGTTTTATATTTTGTTCTTGAGTTCAGGCCTGAGGCCTTGATGTTGTGTTTCCGGCCTGAGGCCGAGATGATTGAGTTCTTGTTGTATGTGGATGCTGGCTACAGGCCAGGTTGCATGATGTTACGAATACATCATGCCGAAATTTCGTTAGAATTAGAGGCTTATGAAGATGGGTTCTCCTGTCTCCTGCCGGTAGCATCCTGGCCTAGGCGGGATGTTACAATATTGATTGTCGCAAGTATTAGCGGTGCAAGTCTCAGGTTAAGACCAAATACACCTACCCTAATTTCAGACTTCTATAGACACATAGTCATACTACCAATGGAATTCCGAGGGGGTCTATCCAGAGCGAAGCTGTTTCCCGTACCATCGGTAAACACAACATTCTATTACACTTGCATGAGTATCCTATACCCAAATATATGAGAACTATGTCATTATGCCCTCACAACGCGCACAAGTGTAATACTAGTCTTTTACGAATTATCGATGTCCAATCTCGATAACACTCTGACTAGGATATTTAATGATTTATCCTGCGTAGATTGATACTGTCTCATATCATCTCAATCCAGGAACAAATCATAAGGACCTCCTATCTTTTACATATCTTGGTGATCTAATCGCAAATGATAAGAGAGCAATCTTCTTTGTCACATAGTTAATTTGTACAACAACACCATGATCTGTACAAATAGTGACGTTATGGGTCATAATTGTCCAACAACTTTGGCCAACAAATTGTATGATAATTAACTAGGTAGATCTCTAAGATCAATTGGATCCCATCCAATTCCTAGATCCAGTAGGGGGACATCCAATGTTCAAACAACGATTTGATTTTGCGCGACTCAAACTCGTTTGCAAATAAGTACTCAAAGTATGAATTCTTGAATTATATTAAACTACAAAATTAAATCCAATTTAATATGTATTTAATACTAATTCACTATTTAATTCTAAATTAAATATTACACTTTATTAATGAACCTTTACAACTTAAATTCGAAATTTAATCGTTACGGGTCTCAAAGCCCGATTAACGTCCAACGTTAATTTAATTAAAGTCCAATGGGCTTTTAATTAATTTCTTTAAGGCGTGGGCTTTTGGTCAACTCGGGTCAAACCCAATAACCAAAGCCCAATCAAGCAGTAACCCTATAAGCCTAGAAATCAATTTAGGCCCATTAGGCTTAATTAATAATTAAAGGTCCATTAGTCGCATTTGGGCTTTATGGAAGCGGTTTTGGGCCCAATTGGATCCAACCAATTTAGCCTAAACCCATCTTGGTACAACAAAGCCCAATTAGCCCATTTACAACATTAAAAGCCCAAATCCAATTTAAGCCCATTTAATTAAATACAAAAAATTCCAATTTCATATTTAATTAAATTAAAGTGTATAACATAATTAATTACCCAAATCAATATTTTCAAAACACCAATTAGGCTAATTAATCATGCTCATTAACAACAAAACATGTCCAACACATTTTTATCAAAAATCAAACCCAATTTCATGCTATAATGCTCTCGGCAATTTGGGGTTATTTGTATCTGATTCGGTTTCAATCCAATTAAATCCACAATCGACATTAAATCAACATTTCCTAATCGTTTCAAGTCATCCAATGATCAACGAAACAAAAAATCCAAGACATTAGGGGTTCACAAACTCTCGGCCAAGCTAAGATATTTGGGGAAAATTGTTCCAAATAATTTTTCATGAAATTGATCCAATCAATCTTCAATTAAACTACATTTAAGCATAATAAATCATCCAATTTCATTAAATCATGCTCAAATATATTTTACCCAATTTTAACCCTAAATCAAGTTTCATGATTTTAACAACGCTCTGATACCATTGTTGGAGTTCTACGGTCCCAAGGATCGAATAATAAGCATAAAACAAACATGTGAATACATCGAGGAAGTTGCGGAACACTTACATCGAGCGGTTGAGCGATGCGGTGAGGAACACAAATATTTTTCTCCCTCCTTGGTGGTTCGGCAGTGAACAGTTCCATGCTCCTCCATTTTCGGCTTTGGTCCTCCTCCAAGCTCCAAGCTTTGGTTGATGGTGAATCCAAGCTCACAAGTGGGTTTCCCTATCACCTTAGGATGGCTCCTATGTGTGCTAGCACTAAGAAATTTTGCTACAAAATTCCTTATCTCCTCCTTGTGTTTCACAGTGAAACCAGAAACAGAAGGCAGTGGACTGCCCCTTGAGTGTGAGAGTGAGAGGAAGAAAGAGAGAGAGTGAGTTGGTTTGGTTGCTAAAAGAGTGTATCTAAAACCAATTTTTGAATTTCCAAAATTCATTAAATTGATTTACCAAAAATTGGCTTTCAAAAGTCAAACAAAAAAAGCCATACCAACTTCCATAAACTATTCACATCACTCAATCAATCAATTGTCACATCACTCAAACTGACATGTGATTTGACGCTTAATACGACTAGCGATTTGACGCTTGATGTGACTTGCGTTCCGCACTCGAATTTGAAATACGAATGCGCTCACAAACACATCCGGGCTCGGGTTCACTAATTCCAAATTAATGAATTTTCCGTTGCGACATAATTAAATGATTATGCCTAGTGAAATCACTATTCACGTCGCGAACGAATTAATTCTAAATTAACTCGTTCGCCTGAATTAAAATCTAATTTTAATTCCGCGTCGAAATCCAATTTCGTATAATATATCGAATATATTATTTTATCGATTAATTCCAAATTAATCGTTATCTCTCTTTTAAATGATATTTTATCCCAGATAAAATATATCCGTAATTAATCTCATATTAATTTTCTCTCTCTATAATTAATCCCAGATTAATTAAAGTGCGAGTCATACGTCATCGGTGAATCTTCGGGAAGCGACCCATGAGATTCCCGGATATATTGGCAGTAAATCCGGTCGTCGGACTATCCGAACACGTAAGTACCTAGTACTACGTTTTTACCGATTTACAAGACAAGGTTGGCTTCTAGCAAAGCGCCATGCCTACCCAATTCTCCAGAAATATCCTTACAGGAATATAGTGATCTATATCAGGCGTAGTATACGTGCACTTGCGTATTTCCATCCAGTATCGGATGTCACATGCTAGGCCTGAGGCTGGAATTGTGTCTGCCCCGTACGAAGCACATATCGGATCTCTGGTAACTAGTCTCTATAATCGGATAAACATGACCTTGTCATTTTATCCCGATGACTGCATTACATAAGAGAACCAAAACTGTATCCTACGTGACCATCATTACCATTTGACTGGAGTGATACTTCCATCTTGACATCACACCTATCACACTACGATTCTTCATTTACCCAGCAGGGAATACATAGAACCTGTTAAAGCCCTGGACGACCAAAACCAAAGTATATTGATTGTCGCAAGTATTAGCAGTGCAAGTCTCAGGTTAAGACCAAATACACCTACCCTAATTTCAGACTTCCATAGACACATAGTCATACTACCAATGGAATTCCGAGGGGGTCTATCCAGAGCGAAGCTGTTTCCCGTACCATCGGTAAACACAACCTTCTATTACACTTGCATGAGTATCCTATACCCAAATATATGAGAACTATGTCATTATGCCCTCACAACGCGCACAAGTGTAATACTAGTCTTTTACGAATTATCGATGTCCAATCTCGATAACACTCTGACTAGGATATTTAATGATTTATCCTGCGTAGATTGATACTGTCTCATATCATCTCAATCCAGGAACAAATCATAAGGACCTCCTATCTTTTACATATCTTGGTGATCTAATCACAAATGATAAGAGAGCAATCTTCTTTGTCACATAGTTAATTTGTACAACAACACCATGATCTGTACAAATAGTGACGTTATGGGTCATAATTGTCCAACAACTTTGGCCAACAAATTGTATGATAATTAACTAGGTAGATCTCTAAGATCAATTGGATCCCATCCAATTCCTAGATCCAGTAGGGGGACATCCAAGTCCGAAACATATATCTTATATATGCCAATATATCAAATAAATTGCCTAACCTTCCCTCTGAATCAACTAAGCCTTGGCTTTGGCACAACAAACTTAGTCATCCCAGTTAAGCGTGACCCATTGACCATGGAAAGCTTCGTAATAAATGTCGATGGACAAGAAGTGATCTTGACTTTTGCCAACAAATCACAACTTGGACAAGACACTGATATGGAGAAAGCTCTCATGATTCAAACACATCCTCGACGGACAACGGCCTTGACTTTGGCCAACAAACCAATGCCAGTCTCAGATCTTGAGTAAGAATCACTCAATGGAAGAAAAAACGCTTAATATTTTGTGAGGTTTTTTCGCGTGCAAATTGGCAACCAATTTATTATCTTTGTTAAGGTCTCATCATCATACACCTTTAAGAATGCATTCTAAATACATAAAAAGGCGGGTATAAATAAAATAATAATGATATGCGGATGGATACTTAACACATTGATCCTAGATCAAATCTCTCCATTTCCTCTCTCCCGCTAGCACAAGTATTTGCTTCTACCCGTTACACTACACTTCTAAAGAAACCTCATTTACATTGAGGGGAATAGGTGAGAAGATAAATACATAGAGTATAGAGGTAATAGGCTGGACACGCAGGTCCAATTAATAAATTCTAAATTTATTACAACAATTTCTAAAATTGCCCCACCTATCTAATATCCATCCGATATACATTATTCATGCATCGCAACCATGTATTCACAAAAGCATGTTATCAATCAATCTAATCAACATAATTAATCTCATAATTAATGACCATCCAATGTTCAAACAACGATTTGATTTTGCGCGACTCAAACTCGTTTTGCGAATAAGTACTCAAAGTATGAATTCTTGAATTATATTAAACTACAAAATTAAATCCAATTTAATATGTATTTAATACTAATTCACTATTTAATTCTAAATTAAATATTACACTTTATTAATGAACCTTTACAACTTAAATTCGAAATTTAATCGTTACGGGTCTCAAAGCCCGATTAACGTCCAACGTTAATTTAATTAAAGTCCAATGGGCTTTTAATTAATTTCTTTAAGGCGTGGGCTTTTGGTCAACTCGGGTCAAACCCAATAACCAAAGCCCAATCAAGCAGTAACCCTATAAGCCTAGAAATCAATTTAGGCCCATTAGGCTTAATTAAATAATTAAAGGTCCATTAGTCGCATTTGGGCTTTATGGAAGCGGTTTTGGGCCCAATTGGATCCAACCAATTTAGCCTAAACCCATCTTGGTACAACAAAGCCAATTAGCCCATTTACAACATTAAAAGCCCAAATCCAATTTAAGCCCATTTAATTAAATACAAAAAATTCCAATTTCATATTTAATTAAATTAAAGTGTATAACATAATTAATTACCCAAATCAATATTTTCAAAACACCAATTAGGCTAATTAATCATGCTCATTAACAACAAAACATGTCCAACACATTTTTATCAAAAATCAAACCCAATTTCATGCTATAATGCTCTCGGCAATTTGGGGTTATTTGTATCTGATTCGGTTTCAATCCAATTAAATTCACAATCGACATTAAATCAACATTTCCTAATCGTTTCAAGTCATCCAATGATCAACGAAACAAAAAATCCAAGACATTAGGGGTTCACAAACTCTCGGCCAAGCTAAGATATTTGGGGAAAATTGTTCCAAATAATTTTTCATGAAATTGATCCAATCAATCTTCAATTAAACTACATTTAAGCATAATAAATCATCCAATTTCATTAAATCATGCTCAAATATATTTTACCCAATTTTAACCCTAAATCAAGTTTCATGATTTTAACAACGCTCTGATACCATTGTTGGAGTTCTACGTCCCAAGGATCGAATAATAAGCATAAAACAAACATGTGAATACATCGAGGAAGTTGCGGAACACTTACATCGAGCGGTTGAGCGATGCGGTGAGGAACACAAATATTTTTCTCCCTCCTTGGTGGTTCGGCAGTGAACAGTTCCATGCTCCTCCATTTTCGGCTTTGGTCCTCCTCCAAGCTCCAAGCTTTGGTTGATGGTGAATCCAAGCTCACAAGTGGGTTTCCCTATCACCTTAGGATGGCTCCTATGTGTGCTAGCACTAAGAAATTTTGCTACAAAATTCCTTATCTCCTCCTTGTGTTTCACAGTGAAACCAGAAACAGAAGGCAGTGGACTGCCCCTTGAGTGTGAGAGTGAGAGGAAGAAAGAGAGAGAGTGAGTTGGTTTGGTTGCTAAAAGAGTGTATCTAAAACCAATTTTTGAATTTCCAAAATTCATTAAATTGATTTACCAAAAATTGGCTTTCAAAAGTCAAACAAAAAAAGCCATACCAACTTCCATAAACTATTCACATCACTCAATCAATCAATTGTCACATCACTCAAACTGACATGTGATTTGACGCTTAATACGACTAGCGATTTGACGCTTGATGTGACTTGCGTTCCGCACTCGAAATTTGAAATACGAATGCGCTCACAAACACATCCGGGCTCGGGTTCGCTAATTCCAAATTAATGAATTTTCCGTTGCGACATAATTAAATGATTATGCCTAGTGAAATCACTATTCACGTCGCGAACGAATTAATTCTAAATTAACTCGTTCGCCCGAATTAAAATCTAATTTTAATTCCGCGTCGAAATCCAATTTCGTATAATATATCGAATATATTATTTTATCGATTAATTCCAAATTAATCGTTATCTCTCTTTTAAATGATATTTTATCCCCAGATAAAATATATCCGTAATTAATCTCATATTAATTTTCTCTCTCTACTAATTAATCCCAGATTAATTAAAGTGCGAGTCATACGTCATCGGTGAATCTTCGGGAAGCGACCCATGAGATTCCCGGATATATTGGCAGTAAATCCGGTCTTCGGACTATCCGAACACGTAAGTACCTAGTACTACGTTTTTCCGATTTACAAGACAAGGTTGGCTTCTAGAAAGCGCCATGCCTACCCAATTCTCCAGAAATATCCTTACAGGAATATAGTGATCTATATCAGGCGTAGTATACGTGCACTTGCGTATTTCCATCCAGTATCGGATGTCACATGCTAGGCCTGAGGCTGGAATTGTGTCTGCCCCGTACGAAGCACATATCGTATCTCTGGTAACTAGTCTCTATAATCGGATAAACATGACCTTGTCATTTTATCCCGATGACTGCATTACATAAGAGAACCAAAACTGTATCCTACGTGACCATCATTACCATTTGACTGGAGTGATACTTCCATCTTGACATCACACCTATCACACTACGATTCTTCATTTACCCAGCAGGGAATACATAGAACCTGTTAAAGCCCTGGACGACCAAAACCAAAGTATATTGATTGTCGCAAGTATTAGCAGTGCAAGTCTCAGGTTAAGACCAATACACCTACCCTAATTTCAGACTTCCATAGACACATAGTCATACTACCAATGGAATTCCGAGGGGGTCTATCCAGAGCGAAGCTGTTCCCGTACCATCGGTAAACACAACCTTCTATTACACTTGCATGAGTATCCTATACCCAAATATATGAGAACTATGTCATTATGCCCTCACAACGCGCACAAGTGTAATACTAGTCTTTTACGAATTATCGATGTCCAATCTCGATAACACTCTGACTAGGATATTTAATGATTATCCTGCGTAGATTGATACTGTCTCATATCATCTCAATCCAGGAACAAATCATAAGGACCTCCTATCTTTTACATATCTTGGTGATCTAATCACAAATGATAAGAGAGCAATCTTTTTGTCACATAGTTAATTTGTACAACAACACCATGATCTGTACAAATAGTGACGTTATGGGTCATAATTGTCCAACAACTTTGGCCAACAAATTATATGATAATTAACTAGGTAGATCTCTAAGATCAATTGGATCCCATCCAATTCCTAGATCCAGTAGGGGGACATCCAAGTCCGAAACATATATCTTATATATGCCAATATATCCAATAAATTGCCTAACCTTTTCCTCTGAATCAACTAAGCCTTGGCTTTGGCACAACAAACTTAGTCATCCCAGTTAAGCGTGACCCATTGACCATGGAAAGCTTCGTAATAAATGTCGATGGACAAGAAGTGATCTTGACTTTTGCCAACAAATCACAACTTGGACAAGACACTGATATGGAGAAAGCTCTCATGATTCAAACACATCCTCGACGGACAACGGCCTTGACTTTGGCCAACAAACCAATGCCAGTCTCAGATCTTGAGTAAGAATCACTCAATGGAAGAAAAACGCTTAATATTGTTTGAGGGTTTTTTGCGTGCAAATTGGCAACCATTTATTTATCTTTGTTAAGGTCTCATCATCATACACCCTTAAGAATGCATTCTAAATACATAAAAAGGCGGGTATAAATAAATATAATAATGATATGCGGATGGATACTTAAACACATTGATCCTAGATCAAATCTCTCCATTTCCTCTCTCTTGCTAGCACAAATTTGCTTCTACCCGTTACACTACACTTCTAAAGAAACCTCATTTACATTGAGGGGAATAGGTGAGAAGATAAATACATAGAGTATAGAGGTAATAGGCTGGACACGCAGGTCCAATTAATAAATTCTAAATTTATTACAACAATTTCTAAAATTGCCCCACCTATCTAATATCCATCCGATATACATTATTCATGCATCGCAACCATGTATTCACAAAAGCATGTTATCAATCAATCTAATATTAATGACCTTCCAATGTTCAAACAACGATTTGATTTTGCGCGACTCAAACTCGTTTTGCGAATAAGTACTCAAAGTATGAATTCTTGAATTATATTAAACTGTAAAATTAAATCCAATTTAATATGTATTTAATACTAATTCACTATTTAATTCTAAATTAAATATTACACTTTATTAATTAACCTTTACGACTTAAATTCGAAATTTAATCGTTACGGGTCTCAAAGCCCGATTAACGTCCAACGTTAATTTAATTAAAGTCCAATGGGCTTTTAATTAATTTCTTAAGGCGTGGACTTTTGGTCAACTCGGGTCAAACCCAATAACCAAAGCCCAATCAAGCAGTAACCCTATAAGCCTAGAAATCAATTTAGGCCCATTAGGCTTAATTAAATAATTAAAGGTCCATTAGTCGCATTTGGGCTTTATGGAAGCGGTTTTGGGCCCAATTGGATCCAACCAATTTAGCCTAAACCCATCTTGGTACAACAAAGCCCAATTAGCCCATTTACAACATTAAAAGCCCAAATCCAATTTAAGCCCATTTAATTAAATACAAAAAATTCCAATTTCATATTTAATTAAATTAAAGTGTATAACATAATTAATTACCCAAATCAATATTTTCAAAACACCAATTAGGCTAATTAATCATGCTCATTAACAACAAAACATGTCCAACACATTTTTATCAAAAATCAAACCCAATTTCATGCTATAATGCTCTCGGCAATTTGGGGTTATTTGTATCTGATTCGGTTTCAATCCAATTAAATCCACAATCGACATTAAATCAACATTTCCTAATCGTTTCAAGTCATCCAATGATCAACGAACAAAAAAATCCAAGACATTAGGGGTTCACAAACTCTCGGCCAAGCTAAGATATTGGGGGAAAATTGTTCCAAATAATTTTTCATGAAATTGATCCAATCAATCTTCAATTAAACTACATTTAAGCATAATAAATCATCCAATTTCATTAAATCATGTTCAAATATATTTTACCCAATTTTAACCCTAAATCAAGTTTCATGCTTTTAACAACGCTCTGATACCATTGTTGGAGTTCTACGGTCCCAAGGATCGAATAATAAGCATAAAACAAACATGTGAATACATCGAGGAAGTTGCGGAACACTTACATCGAGCGGTTGAGCGATGCGGTGAGGAACACAATTATTTTTCTCCCTCCTTGGTGGTTCGGCAGTGAGCAGTTCCATGCTCCTCCATTTTCGGCTTTGGTCCTCCTCCAAGCTCCAAGCTTTGGTTGATGGTGAATCCAAGCTCACAAGTGGGTTCCCTATCACCTTAGGATGGCTCCTATGTGTGCTAGCACTAAGAAATTTTGCTACAAAATTCCTTATCTCCTCCTTGTGTTTCACAGTGAAACCAGAAACAGAAGGCAGTGGACTGCCCCTTGAGTGTGAGAGTGAGAGGAAGAGAAGAGAGAGAGTGAGTTGGTTTGGTTGCTAAAAAAGTGTATCTAAAACCAATTTTTGAATTTCCAAAATTCATTAAATTGATTTACCAAAAATTGGCTTTCAAAAGTCAACAAAAAAAGCCATACCAACTTCCATAAACTATTCACATCACTCAATCAATCAATTGTCACATCACTCAAACTGACATGTGATTTGACGCTTAATACGACTAGCGATTTGACGCTTGATGTGACTTGCGTTCCGCACTCGAATTTGAAATACGAATGCGCTCACAAACACATCCGGGCTCGGGTTCGCTAATTCCAAATTAATGAATTTTCCGTTGCGACATAATTAAATGATTATGCCTAGTGAAATCACTATTCACGTCGCGAACGAATTAATTCTAAATTAACTCGTTCGCCCGAATTAAAATCTAATTTTAATTCCGCGTCGAAATCCAATTTCGTATAATATATCGAATATATTATTTTATCGATTAATTCCAAATTAATCGTTATCTCTCTTTTAAATGATATTTTATCCCAGATAAAATATATCCGTAATTAATCTCATATTAATTTTCTCTCTCTGCTAATTAATCCCAGATTAATTAAAGTGCGAGTCATACGTCATCGGTGAATCTTCGGGAAGCGACCCATGAGATTCCCGGATATATTGGCAGTAAATCCGGTCGTCGGACTATCCGAACACGTAAGTACCTAGTACTACGTTTTTACCGATTTACAAGACAAGGTTGGCTTCTAGCAAAGCGCCATGCCTACCCAATTCTCCAGAAATATCCTTACAGGAATATAGTGATCTATATCAGGCGTAGTATACGTGCACTTGCGTATTTCCATCCAGTATCGGATGTCACATGCTAGGCCTGAGGCTGGAATTGTGTCTGCCCCGTACGAAGCACATATCGTATCTCTGGTAACTAGTCTCTATAATCGGATAAACATGACCTTGTCATTTTATCCCGATGACTGCATTACATAAGAGAACCAAAACTGTATCCTACGTGACCATCATTACCATTTGACTGGAGTGATACTTCCATCTTGACATCACACCTATCACACTACGATTCTTAATATACCCAGCAGGGCATACATAGAACCTGTTAAAGCCCTGGATGACCAAAACCAAAGTATATTGATTGTCGTAAGTATTAGCGGTGAAAGTCTCAGGTTAAGACCAAATACACCTACCCTAATTTCAGACTTCCATAGACACATAGTCATACTACCAATGGAATTTCGAGGGGGTCTATCCAGAGCGAAGCTGTTTCCCGTACCATCGGTAAACACAACCAACTATTACACTTGCATGAGTATCCTATACCCAAATATATGAGAACTATGTCATTATGCCCTCACAACGCGCACAAGTGTAATACTAGTCTTTTACGCATTATCGATGTCCAATCTCGATAACACTCTGACCAGGATATTTAATGATTTATCCTGCGTGGATTGATACTGTCTCATATCATCTCAATCCAGGAACAAATCATAAGGACCTCCTATCATTTACATATCTTGGTGATCTAATCACAAATTATAAGAGAGCAATCTTTTTTGTCACATAGTTAATTTGTAAAACAACACCAT